>DWON01002514.1:0-20362 GCA_018251015.1 Phocides pigmalion okeechobee
AAGAAATTCAAAGTGTCAAGTTCAGCGGGGAAGGTTATAGCGTCTGTTTTCTGGGATGCTGGAGAAATTATTACGGTGGAATATTTGGAAAAGGGGGCCACTATAACAGGATTTTACTACGCAGGCCAAATAAGGAGCGTAAGGTAAACTGCGCGCTGGAGTGCTGTTTCACCAAGACAACGCCCCGGCTCACAAAGCCGCAGTTGCGATGGCTGCTATTCAAGAAACGGGGTTGGAACTGCTCGAACACCCTCCCTATTCGCCACATCTAGCTGCCAGTGACTTCTACCTCTTTCCTCCGCTCAAAGAACACATCCGGGGCAATAAATTTGAGGATGATAGTAAAGTGATGGCCGCAGTAGAGGCATTTTGAGAGGGTCAAAACAAAGATTTTTTTTATAAAGGAATTATGGGTTTAGAAAAAAGATACACTAAATGTATTAACTTGTTAGGAGACTATGTTGAAAAAAATTTTTTTTTTTAATCTAATAATTCTGTTTCATATTGATTGTCATTATTGATCACCCCTCGTATGTGTTTCTATGAACGCCTCATATGGACACAAAGCTTTGTAACATATGCAACCAAATTAATATTGGAACGTTATAACATTAAGTTAAATCGTGAGCCGACGTAATTTGATTACATTGAACGATATAATTACGCGGAATATAATTATAACTAAATAATTTGAGCGTATGATGCATATTGAGCGTCCCGGGTGATTTTATCACGATAAAATGGACGCACAGCGAAAGCATGTCTATAATTGACAACGAATCGCCTATAATAATTGATCTATTAAATAATGGACAAGCCTTTGACCCTAGCTGTAAAGGCTAAACTTGTCAATTCCCGATAAACCGCCAGTTTCATCGAGATTGTTCGCTGAAAATTCGAAAATTCTAGTAAATTCGTTCGGCAGGGTAAACGGTGATTACATTATAGATACAAAGGGAACATTTCGGTACTTAGTAATAACTACGTTTTACTTACCGTTAAGGTAAATTTTGGCATTATCAATTGAGTGTGGGCTTTATCGAAACTGTCAGTTTAAAATATGAAATTTATATTAAATCGTTATTGAATTCATCATATAGATAAATTACATTCAAAAAGAGAACATTTAACAGTTTTACTGCGGAACTCATATATTACATCGAGTCATTACGAGAGGCGGCAATAAACTGGAGTTCTTAGACTGGAGATGCGCCGGCAATACACACAAATCGCATCAGTGTATCCACGAATACACAGACGTAATGTCTGCTTTCAGTCTTGTGGCGGCGACGTAAATACAGCACTTGTGTTCGCCCGTAATCCATACAGATTTGTACATACGACACAGCAGTGATGTACGCCGCAGGGAAAATGTTAAATCATTATTAGAAATTATTAAATAGGTACACGATGACTAAGTTACATACAAAAAGAGAACATTTAAGTACTCAGTAAAGCTAATTCCGTGTATGGATAATATTTTGGAAACATGGAAAGTAGCTAACGATCTTGCGAATGTCTGAATTTAATTAATCGAAGCACATGGACATTCATCTTCATCCTCTAATAGGATTGAACTTTCATCTGAAGTCGTAAGTAGACGCTGTACTAGTCTTGAGGATAAGATGGTCGCCGCGTTTGTGAGTGTACCGGGCAACCAAAATTACAAGATACTTTACCAACTTTACGGAGGATTATGAACGGCAGGGATTCATATTTGGCCACATTATTTTAACGTTACCTTCTTTCAAAATAACAATAACCTATTAGGTACATTATAATTTTTTTCTGTTTTTCAAAAAAATAACTCATTATAAGCGCGAGTTCGTTTTAAATTTTAAGAAGAGAACATTATAAGAGAACGCAACATATACCAGTGCTATTCTCTAGAAAAAATGTAACAAACTGCATCCTAGTAACGTCAATGTAAATTTATGAAAATAGAAACATATTTTCAGTGAAACCGGTCCAGTGGTTTTGTGTCATGCAAACAGACAGACACAAAAATTATAAAACTTAGTCTGTATATTGAAATGACCGCTACAATAAATTTTATTGTACGTCGCATAAAATCAAAAATTTTCAACAAACAATATTCACACATTTTATTTTTAATATGTGTAGATAATGTTTGGTCTAACGTAGGGGTCTTAATAAAATGGTCACTTACCAGAGGCGAGCGATATCTGTGAAGTGTCGGAGCTCTTCCGACTGTGTACATTGGTGAGCGAGGCGGTCTTGGCGTCCGCCTCGATCCTCCTGTTCTCTTCCTCCAGCTTGGCGAGTAACGCCCGGTCGGGGCTCGGTATGTCTGTCACCGCCCCGCGGCAGTCTGTTGACGTTCAAATGGATCAATGATACATTCAACAACCACTAGCACTTTCACTGCGGCGCTCACAACACATTGAGTCAGGATTACGGGAGGCGGCGCTAAGCTGGACCTCTGGACACTGGAGATGCGCTGATAATTCACAGAAATATCGTGTAGCATCCACGAATACAAAGACGTAAGGTCCGCTTTCAGTCTTGTAGCGCTGACGTAAATACCGCCCTTGCGTTCACCCGTAATCCATACAGATTTTTACGTACAAGACAAGTGTACAAGCCGTAAGCGCGTTGCGCCAAGTATACACAGCGGTGTTGGACGCCGCAGGGAAAGTGTTAAGTAATTTGGGTGGTCTATCAAACTGCAACGATTACTGAGTACTGGGCAATATGTTATGTACAATGTATATGTACAAGTTCCTCTACCAAGTTCGTGGCCATCGTAGTTAAATACGGCATAACCTTTATTCTGAGATAACCTTACCAGATAGGCGACGGCAATGCATTAATAGTGACGAGGATGAGACGTTATTATTATTTTTTTATAAAATGGAACAAATAAACGAACAGTCCACTTAAATGTAAGTGGTCAATGCCTCCCATGGACATCTGTAACCAAGTTCATAAAGGACGAAAGTTCTACTTGAAACCAATTACAGATGCGTTCTGCTCCTATGGAGTAATGGTCATCTCGATGGTAAGTGACCCACTTTTCTACAGAAACTTAAGTAAGCTTCGCGCTAGATTTGGGGGTGGCGGTGGTACCTTCCCGGTCGAATCGTAAATCATTTTTTAAAAGAGATTATTCTACTTTAAATATAACAGAACGCAATAATAAAAGGATAATGCTATATGTAATTCTTATAAAGTTATAAGTGTAAGCGTTAATTTCCTGTTTATCTTAAGACCAGTAATACACATTTATTAGTTCTTCTAAATTAATATATATACGATAAAAATAATACTTTTCTGT
Organism: Phocides pigmalion okeechobee; assembly: GCA_018251015.1. Lineage (NCBI taxonomy): Eukaryota > Metazoa > Arthropoda > Insecta > Lepidoptera > Hesperiidae > Phocides > Phocides pigmalion. The sequence goes on from DWON01002514.1 coordinate 3,299, forward strand.
AACACAATGACTGTAAAAGTTGGTGGTAAGACTTGTTTAATTAACGTTCCATCATTATCAAACTATTATTGCTCTTTTGGGCATTGTCCTCCCCAGCGTGAGGGTTAGGCCGTAGTCCACTACGGTAGCGAAATATGAACTTGTAGACTTTATACATCTATGAGAACTTTATGAAAAGCTCTCAGGCATGTAGGTTTCTCTACAACATTTACCTTCACCAAGTGATAATTTAACGCATATAACTGAAAAACCAGTGAAGGATTAGTACCCAGGATCCTTTATGAGAGTCAACTAGGTTGTCAATTATTCATGACGTCTAATTTTTACAAATTATGACGGCGATTACAATGAATTGACACGTTACAAACACACGATTCTCTTTATAAATTACTGACGCAAATATTTTACGTCAAAAAAGTCTACATTCATGGATAACATGGACTGAACTCAAAGACAAGTACACAAACACCCAGAACGGTTATCCAAATTAATCTTTTCAGATATCTGCCCGACCGGGCATCGAACCCGGAACCCGGTAGCAGACCGGTATTGTTCAACAAGACTGTTGCAAATCGTTGGAAAAAGAAAATAATTTTAGTGTTTCTAATTGTTGTTACATCATTGGTGCTTCGTAAATTAATTATATTATTAGGTAATTATTTATTAGTATAGTATTTTATTAGGTATGCCGTCCAACTAGGTCCCATGTTAATAAAATTGTGCCTTATAGATTAAATAGTAAGATCCAGAAAAAAGGCTTAATATCGTACTATGGTGCGTATTGTTAGAGTTTATAAGAACATTTTAGTCTAAAATATTTGAAACTTTAAAAGGTCGTCGCACGAAAGTACGACCCAGCCCGGTCAATACAAGGCGAATGTTAACTTTGTAACTGTACTTCAGTACTGATATTAAAATTTTACTCAAAAAGTAACAACTACAGTATGTATAGTTTTCACTACCAATTTCCTTTGTAACTATCGAAAATTTGATGTATTCATCTTTAGACAGAATCACACAACACAAAGAGTATAGGGGACCTTACCGACTCTAATTCAAATATTTTATTTCATTATAAGGTGAAAAATAAAATGTAAAATCAGTACATCAGTTGACCGGGAGAAATAAGGCGGCGGACACAGGATAACAGGTAACACAGGTTTTATTAAACTTAACAGGACAGATATTAACCATGTTAAATTCTAAGATTTGAGAACAATAAAATATTTTTGACGTTTTTAGATATTAAAATAATTAGTGCCCGACGCACTATAAAATCTGTTTCAATTTTTTTTATCAATCCATTACGGTCTTAGTTCTGGACATGTGCTTGCTTTAAGAACGAGGATTAAGCGATAGTCCGCTGCGCTACCCAAACACAAATTGGTAGACTCTAAACCTCATTTGAGAACTTTATGAAATTTGACTCCTGCTTTCCTCACGTTGTTTTTCTTCACTGTTAAAATAAGTGAAGACTACTATCTTACACTATATTTACTGAATTGTGTTATGTATAAAAATAAAGACGTTACAGATTTCGTAACGTCTCTTAATATATCAACGCACGGCCAACGACACTGGCAGATATTACACATTTGAGCACACAACCTCATGCACCGGGTGCGTCCTACACGGACGAATGACTGCGATATTTCAATTTTATTCTGATAAAAGCCACGTGCCAATACTGGAAACCTATCGGTTACGCGGCCTCAACTCTTCATTTTATTCCTATATCGAATTACTGACGAAAAACACAAATTTATTTGCAAATACACAGTTACCAAAAATGCTATATTTTTAAATTGTAAAACGGAATATTTTATAGCATTTCCATCGTTCACATCTACAGGTTAAAACTGTGCGTAATATATTAGTCAGATTTTCAATTTTGTGAAGTGGACACTTATGACAAATGTTTGCTTTTTTCGACGGTTATAATATCCTAGAATTTGCTTGCTGTCTGGCCTGGCTCATGCAGAAGTCGTTGTAACAATAGTTAAGTTTTCAGCTCGTATTTTACCCCCTTAGGGGTTGCATTAAAAAAAACATTTCTTAGTGCTCACTAATACTATATAAAGAACCTATTTACTATTGAGGATTCTAGGTGCAGCTGTTTCGGCTGTGCGTTGATCTATAGGTATTACTGTCGTTTATATAAACAGGTGTATTTTATTTAAAGTAAATACTAGGGAGTTTCAATTCGGCTCAATTTCCTTTAATAACTAAATTTCTATTTGTGTAAAAACGACATGTTATTCGTCGTTTGAATAAATATCGTTGAAGACTACATTATAACAATACTTTTTTAATGTTTATCCGATCGCTTAGTAAACTATTTTATTTAAACACACATCAATTCAATGTGTTTGCACAATGATAACTACATATTTAAAAAATCTCTATAACCTTCACCTGACCCTATAACGGGCATACAAGGTGAAAAAGCCGTATCAAAACATGTTTGAAATTGTAACATCAAATCATTTATTTTTAGCGTAGAGCAAGCCGTAACAAATTCCGAGAACACTCCACAATGGCGATGTCAAATAGGCGGCCGAGCATAATACCACTCTTTGTCTAAGTTCAATATCAATAATAGTAAAACAATCGAAACAAAAATATTTTTATTCAAGGCAGATTTTTACAAAACTTTTTGAACGTCAATTAACTACCACCGACTCGTAAAGAGTTTCAATTTAGAGAAGAGACAGTGCATTTGTCTATCTTTGAAAATGTAATTTACAAATAGTAACTTATATTAATGGAGCGAATGCAGCTGGAGCCGTCGCAGACTAAAGTTTTTATTATTTAACTAATCGTAGAGAGCCCCACGAAAGAATTTAAGCAATGTGATAAAATCAGTGCAGGTAGACTGAACATGTTCATTACGCCAATTTTTATCGTGAAATTATTCCTGCGCTTTGGGAGAAAGTCAGACACTATATATTTTGTTACTTAAGTAATCAGTGCGGTTCGACTGGGGATAAACGACTGCCATGGCAATTTCTAGCGCCAAGGTATACCGATAGAATTAGTGCGGTAAAATTTGATATATACTATCGCCACGCCAATTTCTAGTATGATTTCTACCTATTCCTTGGGTTAATAGGTGTGGATGCCGGTACACTACCATATGAGGCGATTGTCTTAATTTTTCTTCTGTATGGATGTTTTGTATGGAATCGGTTAAAAATGTCAAAAGACAATGACCAATTATACATTTATAATATAATACTCGTCAAACAATTCGAGTTAGGATTGCTTGAATGTTAATTAGGTTATGCAAACAGCTAAATAACCACAAAAAGAAATTTTTACTTAAAAAATCTCCAATAAGAAATACCACATACACCGATAGGATTAAAAGAAATATGAAATATAATTCATTGAGTGTGTGGGCCTTTTCAATATATTTCTTTCTTAGAACTTCAAAAGCTATAAATGATGTCGAGCTATTGTTAAATTTCTTTTATTTACTCGTCTCATTTTGACAATAGAATAAAAATAGTATGTCTTGGGAAGCTAGAAATAGAAATGTCAATAGAAATTGGGATATTGATATTTGGGCTCCGATAAAAATATGGAAAGTGTGTACTGACAATTCGTTTAAGGGACATTAATTCCTTTCAGGCTTGCGAGGATTATTGAAAATCACGCGCCTCATGCGGGAGTGTAGACAAAAATCTACATATGTATATTAATATGTAAATGTGTACTTTCTGTCTACAAGTGCAATTAGTTGTTGTTCAATTTTGCTGTAACTATTCGTTTAATTACTCGTTGGACAGACTTATATTACTTTTTAAAAGACTGCCTTACTGAATTTCTATCTGTCTGTCTGTTTGTATGTTTTTATAACTCAACAACGGCTGCACTGATCATGTTGAAAATTGTTATAGAGAAAGTTCATGAGATTGTGCGAATGATATTATATTGATTAACTTATGACCAATATTTAAAATGGCCCTAGCGAAGCATGACAGTAACGCCTATACCTTTTTGTGTATGAAGAAATTGCCAAGAAAGAAGTGATTTGAGTCTAAGATACCGGTTCAAATTCAATGCTCGCTGGATTTAATGTTCGTATCATTTATTATTCATCAATCATCAAAAGGGTGAGGATAAATAAAGCTTCCCTAGACTACTGCAATGATCTCGAAAACGTGTGAAATCGACCAAGTAGCATCTATCGGTGTAATCTGCGGCACGATCCAATAAACGACAGAATAGCTCGACATTTTGAATCACAAAACATACAGCTAAAGGTGGGAGAACTACAGTTCGACTGGGGAGGTACCACCGCCGCCCTCAGAATCCGCCAGAGGCGACCATCTTAGTCCTTAATAGTCCTCGGGGTAGCAACGTATATACCTTCGAGCTCAGATAGGATTTTGGTCGTGTTTGTGGTTGTACGTAGATATCTATGGGTTGCGACTACTTAACATTGTGTGGTATGCATGCTCGTTTGCTACTCTTCTTACATAAAAAGAAATACAGAATTGATCCCTAAAAGATAACGCCTGGTTGTATGAACTACGCGAGTGACAAGCTCCGAAGTATTTTTGCTTATGCAATATCATAAGCAAATAATCATTAATGTTGTTGCGCGATGCAATACAAATGCAGGAACTAGGAAATTACATTGTAAAAAAAATTAGGCCCGCGACAGTTACGCCATTCAATAGCGGAGAGAACGACAGACTTCAAAGTTAATGATCTGATACAAATACTTAATTAGGCGCGAGGTAACAGCAGCGGTGATGCGACATGTTGATAAGTTAATGTTTTACACGAATATGTAATCAAACAATGATATGTATCAAAATAAATATATAAATAACATACATATAAAACATGTAGTCGTTGCCTCCGGTAATAAGAGGGCTGGTTCATATCTCGCGCAGAGAATTGCGATTGCTATTCCACGCGGGAATGCAGCTAGCGTTCTTGGAATCACGTCGCATGGGCACGGACTTCCTTTAGATTGTTTAGGGTAGGCTTTTATTATAACAAGATTTAAGATGACCACTATTGTAATTAAAATTTGAATAAAGTGATTAACATGCGTAGGACAAATAACATACTTTTATGTATCCATCTTATTAGATTTCTTTAAGTGAAGCGTCATGATACTCAAACGAAAAATTTTAACAATTCGAGAAGAAATTCATCTTGCAGTAGTAACGTTCATGTTTATAGATTTTATTGCGGTCGTATATATATATATGCACTGTGGTCGTATTTTAAAACAATGTATGTATAATGAGTTGTGAGCGAAGAGAGAGAGACACTTTGAAGAGAGACGACCATCTTAGTCCTCAGGAGTAGCAACGTATCTCCGTTCGAGTTCAGATAAGATTTCAGTCGTGTTTGTGGTTACGTGGATGTCTACGGGCTGCGACTACTTAACATCAGGTTTGCATGCTCGTTTGCTACTCTTCTCACATAAAAAGTATGCATATATGCACTGTGTTAGTATTTTAAAACACTGTATAACGAGTTGTGAGATTCGGAATGCATTTCAAAATAATTCACTCAAAACCATTGTTTACAGCGCTCTACCAAAGATTTCCGGTTTATTTGTGCCGCTATAAGTTATTCATTTGCGGTGAAAAGTTTTAAATGCTATTCTCGTTACGTTAATCCTACATTTATAGTGTATTATAATAATTACAATAATTTGAACGGTACACTGTAAATTCAGTATATATATTTTCTATATAAACTTAATTTATAATGAACTAGCGACCCCAGCTCAGCTTCGCCCGGGTAATACTTTTTATTTAGATTACTTTTCTTTCATACATTCATTAAGTCATTACCTAGTTGCAAAAACTAACAATTAGAAACATATATTTCCAACGACGACTGAATTACTATAATGAATTTAACTATTTAGTTTCTCGCCCAATTTACAGAAAAAACTTAACTAATTATGCACCAAAACCTTTCTCAGGAAAAATTCTATCTGTTGTTGAAAACTATGAGAATATCCGTTCAGTACTTTTTGAATTTATCATGAACAGACAGACAGACGCGACGGGGGACTTGTTTTATTTTATAATATTTAGAGAAATTATCGCTTTACACAAACCGTGTTACGAATTGAAATAAAAATGCATTTATTTTTTCTTCCCTTTTCCTGTTAGCCACACACATCTTCAATTTAATGATTAAACTAGTTTATAAAAATGATGTAAGCAAGGTTTTAAACCAATATATACAATGCAAACAAACTTGTTTAGTTTTTGTCTTCTGAAAAAATAGTTTGGTAGTATGATTTAAAGCCCGCGATATTTCATAAAGTATTAATTTAGAAAGATAAATAAGACGTAAATTTACCTTTTAACTTTTCCATCTTTTTTTGCAACAAGTTGAAATTAAGAAAAACAGAATCACTAACTTTGCAAAATTACAATACTTTGAGACTAAGAGAGTAGAGTTTTAAGTTTAATTTTATAAGTCGTAATCTATAAACGAAAGATATATATGATTTTAGACTAACATCACCGCGGAATTTATACATATTATTATGTGACGGTACACACGATAAACGATTTTAAATCGCCGATATTTCGAACCAGTTGCATGAGCCATTAATTAAAGGGCCAAGTAAATAACTCGTTCGAAATATCGGAAAATAAAATATTGAGTATCCGTTACATACAAAGTGAACGGTAATACATGTATATCATACAAAATTAATGAAACACATTTTTTATGGGGGATGAGTAGCAAACGAGCATGCAAACCACCTGAAATTAAGTGGTCGCAGCCCATAGACATCCACGTACAACCACAAACACAATCGAAATCCTATCTGAGCTCCAACGTAGACACGTTGCTACTCCTGAGGACTAAGAGGGTCACCTCGTTTCCAAGTGTAGACGGCAACCGCACCACTCCAACCGAAACGCAAGTAATCCTTTACGGCGGATTATGAGCGCGGCGGTGGTACCTCCTCGGTCGAACTATATATAGTTCTCCCACCTTGAATTATAAATGTTAAGCCGATTTAATTTTGCGAACGTCACTGACGGTTAACGGAAGTGTGATATCATTCCCGGTTGTCCGCTGTGTGTCCGGTGTGATTGAAAACCAGTCAATTTCTGGTCCGTTGAAGCTTGCGAACCTTCCGTTTCCTGACGTAAACGAACAAATCAATTCATGATGCACCAAAATACAGTAACATGGCCAAATTTCGACGTATTTAATCACACTCAAAGTAAAGGGATAAACATATATCTTTTAAATGCTGTCTGTGTGTTTGTGTATTTGTCTACGGTATCGTAGCATTCAAACGAATGGAACGATTTGAATGCGGTTTTTTCAGTATTGCTTGAAATTATATATTACAGAAACAAACAGGTAAAAAATGTTTTTCGTGGACAGAAACGATGCAGATTTAAGTGAAAAAATACTTTACGAAATTGAGTTCATAGTATCATTGCCATCAGTATTTTTTTTTAATATTTTTTTTTTTTAATTTTAAATAACGTTTTTTTTCATAGTAAAACTCTAATGATACTATAATTGAAATATCCGTTTTCTGAACAGGATGTATAGTAAATATTTCGAAATAGTTATAGAGATAAATGATAGTACATACCTACAAGTATAAAATAATAAGTCTCGTGACTCAGAAAAGATATGCAATGACACATAAAATTAAATATTTTACAATATGCAACACTCTTTATCCTGTACCAAGATTCTATTTCACCTTACAATGTTTTATATAATAGAAATCAATGAAATTCAAAAGATTCAACTGAAATGTGTATTCGTTGCGAATCAGTAATCATGTAATTTTTTATGTAAATTGCTTTCACTTAATAGGATAGGTCAAAGTTATATAGAAATTTTAAAATGATAAAAAATAGAGAACAATGATTCAGTAATGTAAATAATATTCAATAAGAGTATATTTAATTAAGTACGGTGCATACAAAAGCCTGTGTGTTAGAATTTTAGTTGTGAGGTTCGCTGTTGCAAGCTTATTAACACGGTGGGTTGGGAAGCAGAGGCGACTTGCGACTTTACTACCATCTCTTAAAACAAACTTATTTTATGTTTACTTACCTTTGCAGGTACTTCGATACACAGATGCAAAAGACTCACTCTATATGGAATTTTACTGAAATTGAACATTACTCTCCTTTTTTATAGTAACAAATAGACTTTTCGTTAAAATACTACGCAGATTGCAAAACAAGCCTGTATGGATACATGATTGTTTTAAAAGATGGTGGTGAGGTCCTTGGAGGCGAGTAGATACGTGCCTATTCGGCTATTGAAGCGCCTGTCATAGCTTTACAAATCAAAATTGAAACCAACAATCTACAAGCCCGAAGACACTGCAGTTCACGTCTACACTACTGCGTAGGTATAGCGCTGGGATACATACGTAACACACATCTAACAGGTGTAACCGAGAATATCCTTTGCTAATACGTGGCCCGCTGCCTGGCGCTACTCACCTCCGGTACATTTCCAAGCTTGAAACATATTGTTAGTTTGCACACAAACCGTCAAGTGAGGAAACCGGTGATTCAGTGTTACTAGGTATCGGTGTGGTCGAGCCGGCGGGCGCGGCGTCTGTTGCTTCGGCGTCCACCTTCATCTCTGCCCGGCTCCCATATAGCTTCCGAGGTCACGCCTCGCGTCCCACGCCTCGCGGTCTCCTCTCTGCGCCACACACTCACTCTCAGTCCTGCATCACACCTCGCCGCCGAGTCCAGTACGACCGAAATCTTCACCGCTCAACGAACAATGCGTCTGGTGTCACATTACTGATGTTTTTTTCATTATAATATAACATTTTGTCAATATTATAAGATAATGAAATAATATTAGTAACCTTAAGGGTATTTATTAGTCCAAGAGTATGCGAGCGAAGAAAGTATCTTTTAGATATGCCTAATCCCTGACCACGGCATGTATATTGAAGAGTAGGACAAGTCCACATCAGTAGCCGAGTCCATTCATAGTCGCCTCACACTCCTAACCCTACGATCTATTCGCTTGTATCCTATACGTATGAAATTCAAATGATTCATCGGTTGAATGGAAGCTGGACAAAATGATTTTGAGCGTCAACGACGTGTTTGTTCAGCGCTAGACGCGACACGCCCATTACTATTCATGAATCGATTTTACACGGTATTTGCTTATACAAGTTCACTAAATTTCTATGGCGTTTACTCATATTTTTATATTTTACTATATTTATTATTATTAGCGTATGACTTCGTAAGTCTAAGGAATATAGAATTATTTCAAATGTAGGTATACCTACTGTCTAGTCACACGCAATTAATATAATGTGCAAAACTATATGAATTTGAAATAATATTCGTTTCGCTTAATGAATATATTAGAAGGTAATAACCCGTTATCATTAGTTATCACTTTTTAATTTAATGTATTTTTAATTTAATGACCTATATATTGTTTTATTTTATTTTATTTAACAATTGTGTGATATTAAATCATACTGTAGGTTGCATGTGTCATTGTATACACGATACATATGACGTTGTCTTATATTTTAACACTGTTAGGCCTCGTCGCATAAAAGTAAGGAGGTTGTATTAACGAGGGCCGCTAAGTTTAGGCTTTTGACCCCCATCCGGTCACTGTCACCGGTCACGTTTGCCTAATGTCTAAGGGCCGTGTTTCCTCATTAAGTGATAAAGTTATCCGTGAACTTATGAAGGATTTGTGCCTTAAATATACGTATAACAGTATGATAAATATAATGCTGTATAAAAATAAGGTTTTGACATTATCACTACCAGTGATAAAGTTATGTTAACTTTAACAGACATTTGTATATTAACACTTAGACTGCAGCGCTCATATATTAAATCGAGTCAGTATTGCGGGAGGCGGCATTAAACTAGAGCTTATTTAACCAGACTGAAGATACGCCTATAATTTACTGAAATGTATTTTTAGCATCTGTGTATTATCCGCGAATACAGAGACGTAATGTCCGCCCCCGGTCTTGGAGCGCCAACGTAAACACAGAACTTCAACCGGAAATCCATGCAGATTTTTCCGTACAATGCAGGTGCGTCGTCATATCTTCAGTCTACAGAAAAGAGCTCCAGTTAGGGCTGACTCCCGCAATCCCGACTCGATCTAATATATACATATTTATAAGCACTGCAGTCAAAGTGTTAAGTTTTGATCATAAAATAAAGGACAAAATAAGGAATTTGTATAAACAAGGGCGGCTATAAGTTATTTTTACTTTATCGTGGTCACTGCCGGTTGCCTATCCATTGTGCAATTTAAAAGGTTTTGTATAATATAGGCCGTCAGCGAAATAAGCGGTAAAATGCTTTCAGGCAGTTTACTAGTGAGTGATTGGTGAAATAGGTAATTAATGTAACACTATAATTTTTAATTAAGTCCTATTAATTTATTATCCTACATTACCTTAAATTTATTGTTATTCAGTTTGAAAGGTGGGAGAATTATAATTCGATCGGGGAGGTACCACCGCCGCCCTCATAATCCGTCGTAAAGCATTACTTGTGTGTTAGGTTGGAGAGGTGCGGTTGCCGGCTACACTTTGAAGCGAGGCGAACATCTTAGTCCTCACGAGAAGCAACGTATCTATTTTCGAACTCAAATAGGTCGTGTTTATAGTTGTACGTGGATGTCCATGGGCTGCGACTCCTCATAATCAGATGGTTTGCATGCTCGTTTGCTGCTCTTCTCACGTAAAAAAATATTTGGCAACGTAACATCGTAAATCGAACTGGATACAACTTTATAATTTTAATTAACATTATAATCGCAATAATGAAAATCTTTAAACTAATTATGATAAAAACCTAACCAAAACAATGCAAAGGGATAATTTTAATTAAATATACTATTTATACTTCTGCCGACATTTGGTGTAGCAAGCATCCTGTCTTTGTTAACATCCCATGACGCTGAAATAAATAAATTTATTATTATGTAATATCTACTTCTTTCAACATTAAATATGTTGTCAATATCAACTAAATAATATTGAAAAGTTATTTGACGTTATACACGTAAAGATTTTCTGTTAAATAAGTTGTGGACAATGCTCCACAACATAGGCCTCACTGAAAATCAGCGCTGAGGTGAGCTTCTCGGTTCCCCTCGGCATACGATGAGGGCCTGAGAAAAGTCTCATTGTAATATATTTACTTTATTTATTCATTACGTATATATATTTACTTCAAATATTTAATATCACTTAATTGTACATCTGATTTTTTCTCTTTACATTTTGGTTTCTTTCCTTTTGGCCCATTACATACATTGTGTTTTCTTTTTTAATATTTTTCTTGTTACGATGATTAATAAATATTTTTCTATTTCTATTTCTATAAGAGGCGATGTTAAGCGGGCCTTTGTTGTAACATAACGCTTACAATTACCTAGGAGGGCGTTTATTTACGACCGTGTTATCACTCAAAACTCATATTTCATTACACATTATATTAATTACACGTGTTTTCAATAACGTATCGATGGAAGCATTGAATTTTGCGCGTGAAACTGATTTTAGCACAAAGCATAAATGTATTTATAAGAACAATGTTCGGTGATATGATAATATATTTAAACATAAGTGAGATTTTATCTGAATACATTTTATGATTTTTTTTTTTAATGAATTTCGGACCATTAAAAGTATACAATTTGGTTTTCCTACTGATCGTACGAATTGTAATATCAAATCCTATAGTATAGTAGCCTGATATTTATTAGGCAATTCACCTAATGATATCAGTTTTAATTAATGACTTCAATTATTTCTTCTACAAACTTTAGCACCACAATAAGCGGTACAACTGTGCGACCGCGAAGGTGCGTCGTGAAGCGGTTTCTTGTGTTTCGGTTGAATATGTGGTTGCTGGAATTATTTGCAACCGAAACCATCTTAAGGCTTCGGAGCAACATATTTAAGTGGATATTACTTTAAACTAATATCCATTAAGTGCGATAACAGATAGGACATTAGTCTAATTTGATTATTCTGAATCGCAGTGACCATTTATTATACTAAAAATGGCTTGTATGTTCACTTTCTACTACAGAACCTTTCGTAATCGGATACCAGAGATCACAGTACTATTCATATATATTTATTGACGCTACCAAAAATATATGTAATGAAAATTATTGGAACAATAAAATTCAGGAACCATCATTCACTGTCTAGTGCGTTCGCAAATTAACCTGTTTCAAATTTGTTTCATTAGCAGTTAATTACCATCAACCACAATTGATATCGGGCGATAAAAGATTTCTATAAAATGTCCAACTGCGTACCATTGTGATAAACTAGTTTGGACGGCTGAGTCATATCGTACAAAAGAAAGAATGAACATTATCTACTCATTGTTTACACTATCAACGTGTATTGTTTGCTATAAGACACACTAAGTTTTGAATTAAATATACTACTACGATGCAGGTATCATTTTTCTTCTAATATAGTATTAAAAAGTATAAAATGAGTTAACACTGCATTGATGACTCAGAAGCAAGTTTTGCATATTACTTCATCATCAGCGGTTAATAAACTACGATGTAAGATGTATGACGACGTCTGTCTACTTCTATATAAAGATCTATAATTGTATGATTATTTATCTCTAATTAAATTATTAGCCACTAATGTGAAATGATGCATTAATCTGTGTTTTATCTATACATATTTTATACCTGTTCAAACCTCAACAAATTACAAGTTTGATCGTGATGTCTCTACACGATCTCTTACGATACGCTCACATAATTACTAAACACACAAGTTTTTAAGTAAAGATTGGTAATAAATTTAACACTATTTCAAACCGTTCCATAAAACGGCAAAACACTACTGATTGTTAAATTATCACTAATATGTATTAGGTCATAATCAAAAATTTTAACACTAGATAACCGTCCACGAGTCGGTACGAACGATCTACTAAGAACACTACAACCGTCTATATATCGGTAATTTTTACAACACTAATGAAACGACCAAAAATCGTTTATAACACTAGAAACCGTCCAAGAGTCGGTAAAAAGTAATATTCGCGCGATACACTTGTCCGATGTTTACAAGTGGTTCCACGGCACGCGAGGTGAAAGTTGGTGCGCTCCGAGCGTCGGCCGAGCACGGGGCGTGAAGGCCGCGCGCGCTCCCGGACTCGAATGACGCCGCGACGGCTCTCCGACTGGCTCCGGCTCCCGAGAGCATCGCCACCGCTCGCCCGCGTGCCGCTTCGGCTAAAGGTGCACGCACATCTGTACCCAACGCACGTCCACCAGCAGCACCAGCTCCTCGCATTTTTTGTTTTTAATGTTCCTAACGAGTTAACGAGCGTGTAGGATACCTGATGTTAAATCTGATGATCACCGCTTAAAGGTGGACGCACAATGTATACGTACAGCACACACCAGCTCCTCGCTTTTTTATGTTATTTAAGCAGCAAACGAGCGTGTAGTGTCCAAATGGCACCCACGCTACAGGCAATCGTAAGTTGGGATCTACAATTTGTATAAAGCGATAATATTAAACTTCCTTGAGAATAAACCCGGGAAAAGAGATTTTCGAGACCTCAAGACCAAATAGTCTCAACCCAATTAACAAGTTGCTAATTTCGTAAGAAATGAAATAGGAACGAAATCTTTACGTTTAGAAATTCAGAATTCCTAACCTAAAATGATATAGTGTCATTCGCGTTCTATTGAATGAAGTTCAATGTTGATCGATCAACTCGTATGCAGCGTACGATGCAGTTTTATGTATCGTACGTAAAGAGCATGCGATGACTATCGCGTGTGGTGCCGATAGCTGGACGTTGATCTTAAAACACCTACATGAACTTATTGTTTTCCGAATTTCATTTCCGGATTGAAAAGAATACCGAAATTTTCGAACATACATTTCGATCATACATACATAGGTCTTGACTGTTTGACTTGAATCCCAATATAAATTAATTATTCCTTAAATTAAAATATATAAATCGCCCCTCTTATAACTTTTCATTTGTAAGTATAAATGACGACTTAGTAAAGTACGCAAAAGTAAATCTAAAACTAGATGTTTGCACATAGGTTTTAGTACCCGGGATGAGTCGCGGCGCTCATTATGTTCCCAATTGCATGCAATTGAGATATTCGACAGATTTTACAACGACGTCAAGAGGACTTCGTTGTAAAATCTCGACATCGAGCATTCCGAGTTAGGAAATAGATTAACAATTTTAAATTTGTTTAAATTAGAAATCCGAATTGCGACGAAACAAGTTCTGAATTTAAACAAAATGTGGTTTTCCACAAGACGTGATGATTGTGACCCTATTATTTACCTCGCAGCACTAGGTCGTGCTTTTAATTTTTATTCTTTGCATTATAATAATTTTAACATTTTATGAACGATTTTAATGTGATGTAATAGTTAAGTGTAGCTTATGAAATATTTTATTTTTCTGTTCAATTTTTCTTGGTAAAGTGATAAGGGACTATTTTTAGCTGGGTATTAAGGATCTCATTCCCACGCAGGACATTTTTTTATACGAAATATGAAGCAAAGTTACCTATTAGTCAATACAGCCTATGGATATGCCCATAATCTCAAAGTAATGGACATATACAATCTCAAGTAGGACTGAAGTCTTAACTCAGATCATTTATTGTCGCGTTGCTGCTCATAAGGAATAAGATGATAGTTTCGCTTCTAAGTGTACCGTGCAATCAATTGTATTTCGGGTAACAACACCTCTCCAACTGACAGATACAGAGTTTCTTCATGGTAGATTATAACGACGACGGCGGTACCTCACCGGTCGAAGTACAGTTCTACCACTTATGTTATGTTATTTGTATACAAAAGCTGTCGAAATATAGTTCGACCGAAGAGCTACCACCGTTATACGTAATACAAATTATGAGCACGTATTTTTATTTCATTAATAGTTATTTATTTGGCTGCAAAATATTCATACGAAGCGTCCGGACTTAAGCCATTGGCACACACTTATATAAAAATATTTAGCGGCGAAGGAGAATACCGCGTGAAAACTGGAGAGTTCTCTTTTAAAGTTCTCAAATTTGTGTGAAACATACCACGTGGTTAGTGTGATAAACTACGACTTATTCTCATTTAGAAAAGATACCCGTGTCAAGTAGTAGAATATTAAGAAGTTGATGAAAATGATGATTAGAAGAATAGAAATATAAATATCACATGATTACTAGAAGAGTAGTAATTTAAATGACGGTTGATGATTAAACGATTAGAAATATAAATGATAGTTGATGAGTAGAAAATGAGAAATAGAAAATGACGCTCTACCTATTTTAGGATGAAACGGCTGTGTGTGAGTTGTCTAAATATATTTCTTTAAAAAATGTTTCAGAGAAAAATAACGTTGATACGTTCCATGCGTAGTTCTTGCTCCCTAAACCGCAACTAAGGGCGACTTGCAATTAAGTTTAACCAAGCATTGACGTAGAGCCTACTCCGCATTCATTATCCGTCATTATTAACCTATTACTGTAGTAGTGGATACTGGTCGCGTGTCTACGCCAAGGATAACGAGGGATTTCGCTATAGTCTGTGCTGAGTGTTGATTAGTAGACTTTTTACGTTAAGGCACAAGGAAAGTGGTTGCGAGATACGCTTACGAGGGAAGCGATCGTCTCAGTTCTCAAGAGTAGCATTGCATCTAGGTACGACTTCAGATAGGACTTCAGACATGTTTGAGGGTGCATTTTGATGTCCATTGGCTGCAGGGAATACTTAACTGTCTGCGATACTTTTCAAACAAAAAAACACACATGCTGTTTACCTTCCCATGTTTTTACATTAACACTTCAACTGCGGCGCTGACATGTTACATCGAGCATTGCGGGAGGCGGAACTAAATTTGAGCTTATTTCTTTAGATTGAAGATGCGCTGACGATTCATTTCAGTGAATATCAGTTGTCTTTTTAGTATCTGTATATCATCTACGAATACAGTGACGTTGTTTCCGCTTGCGTCTTGTAGCGCTGACGTAAATACAAAACATATGTTCGCCCGTAATCCATACAGATTTGCACGTACAACACAGATGCGTACAAGTCGCAAGTGTGTTACGCCGCACAACACACAGCAGTGTTGTGCGCCGTAGAGGGTGTAAAAGCAAGAGACCTTTTATTTGGAAAGTGCTTTACGACGAAAATTTGAGCTTCGAGATAATACAAATCCGAAGTTCCGGAGCGGAAGGGTTGCCCGGTTCACTAAGCGCACTCGCAGTAGTTTATTTTTTGTTCTGTTGAGCCCGTACTGAAATATGTAATTTTATGAAACGTGGCTGAAATTTCAGTGTGAACGGATTATATAGTTCACAAAGCCAAGCCTTCGCGGAATTCGTGTTGTTTGCTTCATAGTTCGGAAATTTTTTCACATTGGATCAATTTATAATATCGATTGAATTTGTAAACGGTTTGTAAACGTAGTTTTGGAAACGCAATTTTCTAAATTAAATCAACAAAACTATGAAATGAAACAAAAATTTATTGATAAGTTACGTTCAATATGGTTTACCATCGTCTACTTCTGTCTATCTATTCATATAATAAAATTGTAACTTATCACTGCCTGTACGTGGAAGATCATGGATGGAAGATGGTGAGATGGTATTGAGATACTGGAAGTTAACAGATGCTAATTCTGAACATGAGCTTCGGATGTCTCATGAAAAAATTCCTCTGCCTTACATAATAATAATTGCATTCTTAAAAAGGACTAGGGTTAAATTAGCATTCGTGCGCTATAAGACCTATTTTATATTGAAAAATCTTGCCAATCAACCAACATAATTGTTGCCAACAAGCAATTCGTTTTTTTAGAACAGAACTGCTTCTCTTGGGTCTGTGAGATCTAATTAATGCCTCGATGTAGTGCAATTTGCGAGCTTACCTCGTCAGCATCTACAGAATTCTTTATCGACATAAATTATCGTCTTAACTGACGTCTATATAACATAATCGACAATATATTTCCGCGTTTTTAAATACAT
>DWON01002515.1:0-20360 GCA_018251015.1 Phocides pigmalion okeechobee
GCTACAAATTTAGCATTTAAAATTTTACAATCGCTCTCACAAATGTAGCGTTAGGCTCCGGTCACATTAGCGACATTTATTTTGAACTTTTGTTTCAATTAATTAATAATAATATTGCTATAAATATTGTAACACACATTATTATTTACTTTGTATATATTTTGATCACTAGTCCCTTATTACAAATATCATAGAATCAATAATCGATGTTATGAGTAAATATATGAATAAATCACTAACGGTGCAACTTCTCGTTATTAAATAGGTTATATATTATTTTTAAGTAAAATCATGACGCTATTGTGATGGGAGCCAAGAAAAATGGCAGTAAGTGATTAATAATAATTTGTGACAATTTGGAATGATGGAGAATCACGTCGCTTATCACTTCGTTACAATAAC
The DNA here is from genome assembly GCA_018251015.1 of Phocides pigmalion okeechobee. Lineage (NCBI taxonomy): Eukaryota > Metazoa > Arthropoda > Insecta > Lepidoptera > Hesperiidae > Phocides > Phocides pigmalion. Next base: position 403 of record DWON01002515.1, read on the forward strand.
AAGAAAAATCTAAGTTATTGAGCACTTGAATTACGATGTCTAAAAATATCTCACTATTTTCTATCGTGTGACAATTTGAAAAACTAATTAAACTAGGTAGTTCTATAAAATTTGGCGGGTAACCATCATAGTGTAGACGTTCCATTTTTAAAGTATGTAACGTTAGCCGAGATAACTGAACGAATCCGTCCATCGGCCTTTACGCGTCCACTGCTGGACACGGGCTCCCCGGGTGCCGCCAGCGGTTACCCGCAACCTCTATCAGGTCGTCGGTCCACCTGATTGAGGAAGCCCAGTGCTCCTTTTGCCTACACGTGATACTCGAGGACCTTTCTACCCCATCGGTTGTACCGAACGAATACCGCATACCAAACATAATTATAATGATATTGCTATCGGGTATATTTGTAATCCCGACACAAAATACTTGTATTTTATAACTCATTTGAATTACATAGTTTTCTTAATTATTTCAAAACAGGTTTAGTCAATATTGCTCTAATTTTAGTCAACACTAGTTATTGAAATTGCAAGATGGTTCTTTTTTTAAAAGTGTTTTTTTTGTAATTTCGCATGGGTTTGGTCTCATAACAGTTATATGCCATAATTATATTTTTAGAGCCTTAATAGCACTTTGTTATGTTATATTTTTTAACAGGTGAGATTGATGGCATTTTAGTTTTAAAATAGGTGGACCAAATTTAATGATTTATTTTTTATTTGAAAGAACATTTTGTTCCCATGGTTTTCATCTTCTTGGCTCTATGTAGTTTTTTTTTTTTTTTAATTTAGACGATTCTTAAGTTTTTCAAATTTTAAGTTTAGATGTTATTATACCAGTATGTAATAGTAATATTCTAATATTAGTGAATTCTAATTTTGCGAATATTTTCTGAACGCAAATAGCGTACAACAACAAATCTCACCCCATTTGGTTTCTTTAAATAGGCACTTACTTAAATTGTGCGAATTGCATAATCACATTATCTCGATCAACATTTCAATAGGATTTCAAATACAAAGGCAAACGTAATTGAAGGCATTCAGCCAGTATAGATTAAAATTCTAAGATCAAATTTATCAGATTGTAAAGACTATACAAAATCATCAAAGTTTGACTTACCTTCCTTACCTTGTCTAACTATCCACACTATAAATATATTACTCGCCTCGTATTGCCTTAAATTACGACAAAAATATTGCTTTTGTCGAATCTGATTGACAACTCTACCTATAAAATTTAAAAAGTCATGCAACACCAATAGATTTGGTCTATCGTTATTCAATAAAACGTAAGGTCGCGGCTCTAAATGAATCGTTATCGCATTTGTGTTACCTATTTCGTTACAAACTCGCTAATTTACTTTTTCATCCAAAAAATATCGTGTAAGTACTTCTATTCATAATTGACAATGAAATATTTATAATGATCCGAATCAATTCTCAATTTATTTGTTTATTACAGCCTTCGTAGTTCGTAGATAACAAAGTAATATGTCAAACTACAGTTCCTACGGAACAATTATCGTATTGTCTTCATTTTCGCGTTTTTCGTTTGTAATGTAGTATCTAAACTTTTATTACATAACAGGTACTGACGTTTAACGCTTTGTAATTGCCGATATTTCGAACCAGTTGCATGGCTTTCGTTTCGTTTCGTGGTTTCGCCGTGAGCACGAGCCATGCAACTGATTCAAAATATCGTCAATTAAAAAGCGTTGCTCGCGTTATATAATAAAACGTCGCGTTATATAATAAAATCCCAAGATAACATTCGTTTAAAATCATGTAAAGTAGGTAATTATGCAAACAAGTCAGTTATAATCAATACAATGGAGAGACGATCAAACTCACGCCGAGGGCGTCTGTAATGTTTCATACATTCTTAATTTAATTACTTTTATTATTTCAAATTGACATTACAAGAGTTTATATCACAATACTAGTGGCGCCTCTACTACGTACGTTAGATATATATGCCCAGAATTTCCGTTGAGGAGTTATTCATTTTAAGAACGCTTGTCTTTTGTAATCTGTCTCTAGTTAATATCTGTGTTATCCTATTCTCATTGTCAAACAGTTGTAAATCACATTCATAGACGAAACAGTCCTAGGAGATGGAATTGTAATTATTGAGAATAGGCGTTGGCTAAACGATGTCGAGGACATATTATCACGACATTTTGACCGCAAAAATGTCGTTACAACAACGTTGATATTGTGAATTCTCTGTTGCCACCTTTTCAGATCCCGTGTATACTAAAGTACTACCCGTGTATACTACGTCCTGTTGTGGCGATAATTAAATCTTGTCTACAATTAAAAATCGCTGCCGACATGTTGGCGATATAGTTGCGACATCTGCGCTCAAAAATCGCATACGTGACAAGTCCTTTATATTTTATTTAGAGCATGATTTTATAATCACAGTAGGAAGCTAGTAATTATCAATTCGTCAGACTTATTTTTTACATGTATAGGTTTCTTTATCCGTACATGTCATGGATATGAGATCAGTTACGAGGTTATTTCGGATATAATTGAAATGTATCCTGATCAATTATGAGTCCATTTAAATAATCGTATTGTATCCTTGTTTGGGTCGGTCTAAGCATGTCTTTTCGTTCTTTACGTCGATTCGAAGGTATTCGCAGTCTACGTTTGTGAGAGTATCGCGAGGTCGGGAGGCAGTTACGTGTGGTCGGAGTGCTTGCGGTGGTGCGGGCGCCGCGCGCGCTGCCGCGACCCGCTCTCCGTTGTTCCCGGTGACGTCACTGGAAAGTGGAGTAAGGGAAGTTATAAGATATAGTATTTCTAGAGGACGAGATTTGTCTGAGACCATGTTTAGATAGATTTATTCGACTTATCACAACAAAGTTATTTTGAGCGTTATAATACTTGCAGTGGATAGACCACGTGTGCAGCAAAATATGAACTTCGTAGCATGATTTGTAAGGATTTTTGAGGTAATATTAAAACTAAAATATTTAACATAAAAAGGTTAGCAAAGTATTTAACATATGGACATTTTTATACTTTTTGGGATTCATTATGAATAAGTTTATACAAAGCCATTACTTATATAAGTATTCCAATTTATAGATTTAATACCAAAATTAGTAAATAAGGACAATTGTGAAAATTATTATTGCAGAAATTATAGTAACTCAATTTTCCACGAAGTAAAGAATAATGTATGGTTTATTATTTATATATGTACTCTTCGTGGGGAAAGTTCCAGACGTGTGTAGTTAAATAGAGGGATAGGACAATGGCGATCAATAATTGTGATACTTTTAGTAAAAATAATTTTAATAATATTTCATATTTCATAAATATTTATGTCAAATATTACGTTATTAATAATTAATTATCACACCTTTCTGTTAGGTAATAAGTTAGTAAATTAGCGAATACTTTTTTTAATTATAGCTTTTTTTTAAGAATTAGTCGTGCATTAGTACTAATAATTATTATTTTAAACTTATAGCGTTACTTATTTTACTTTGTAGGGTACTCACGGATGACGATTTATAATTGCTGATAATTTGAACTAGTTACCCGGGTTCGTGGTCACTACACGAGGTCACGTAAACTGACCTGTTCGGCCGTGACCACAAGCCATGCAACTTGTTCTAAATATCGGTAATTAAAATTCATAATCATGAGTACTCGTTACACAGTAAAATGTATTAATTCTGATATGATATTAGTATAAAATCTTATGGATACCGTTATTAAAAATCAGATATATTAAAGGCAGCACCAATTTGTTAAACAAAAATATAAATAAAGTGCAGTGCGTGCTCACCCTTGTCATGGGGTATTATTTTTGTTACCACGATTTTCAACTCTGGATAAGTATTCATAGGGCTCTTATTCAATCTATCAGTCGTATTTGTAATGCTGAGGCACACTGGACTTAATCGTGTGTCTGAAATGTGGTAAAGAATAAAATGTCGTGGTGTGTCCATAAATGGCGTGGTATGTAAATAGTTTAACAGTTTCCCTGCGGCATATAACACTACTGTATTATTTGGCTTGCGGCTTGTACACACCTGTCGTGTACAAATCATTATTTCATTCATGTCTTTCTAGCAAATTCATAACAGAATTTTAAAAAATCCTACAAATTCTCACCATTCATTCTATTTTAATACAATTTTCAATTTTTACATGACTTGACATGATTTTCTTACTTCACTTCCTCGGAGGCCATTGCCCAAATTCCTATTTTTGTGATCACTTATGATATACAAATGATCAGTATGCAAGATGGTCGCCTCGCTTGTGCGTGTAACAACCGCACACATCCAATCGAAACACAAAAAGTGATTTATGGTTGATTATGACAGCAGCGCTCTTCAGCCGAGCTGTTGTTCTACCATTTCGAAAACATCAAAATACAGAATAGTCAAATCTTACTAAAATAGAGATTGTAGTACTAAGTAGAGATTGACAACTATCAGTGGACTCCGTACGAGATATTTTTTTTTACAATATATATAAATAAATGCTGGTCGATGTACGACACAGATATGTACTATATAATTTGTGGTATAATATTTACCTGGCGGTTCTTCTAGACTCTTCCCATTTGATGCTTCTCCGTTGGGTGTGCTCGGTGTCTTTTTAGTCTTCTCATATCCGTAACCTCGCGATCGCGCATGAGCTATAAATTACATTAACAAAACATAATAAATTCCATTAAAAATTTAATCTAAACATGCCTCTCATATTGTCAGAATGAATACAAAATTGTTAGAGGGCGCAAGTAACGGGAAAATATGATCGATGTTCGTGGTTAAAACGAACGTTATTGCACTGAGTATCAATGGGAGAAAATATTGAATAAGTGAGATGCACAATTCTTAACACCAAAAGTAACTTCTGTATTATATTTTCAAATGTGGCGACTTTCCGTTACTCGACAAGAGATGGCGCCACACGATCCTGAATCACGCTATCGAAGTTTGCTAAATGTTTTGCATTTATACAAAACTCCGAAATGAGGCTATCGGAGCACGGCCGCTCCCCGGGCACAAGAACTCGCCTGGACAGAGATCTCCCTGTTGCCACAATGGTGACCCCAACGTGATCGTGACTGTTTCCACATCAAATAAATTTATTTTGTACTGTTGAATAAATAAAATACGTATGGAAGTTATTTCGGTGCTTTCATATTATTGACGTTACATATTTGCTATATATACTCAATTTCGGTAAAAAATGATTGCTAGCATACGGACATTTCAAAATATTTTAATAACAATTTCCAAAAATATTTAATAATATAGTTGGAAAGGTGTGGTTGCCGGCTACACTTTGAAGCGTAGCGACCATCTCAGTCCTCAGGAGTAGCAATGTGTCTATGTTCGAGCTCAGATAGGATTTCATCATACATCAAAATCATTCATACATGCATTTAATAGAACTACAAGTTATCCTTACGATTGGCGTAAACGGTTGAACGGTGTATAGGCTGGCCCACCGCCGACAACTCTGGCAATGTTATTGGTCTTCTGTTACTTCGACCTCTCGAACCCATGCTATACTCTCTGAAAATGTCAAATTATCTATAAATATTATAAAACAATGTCCCCCGTCGCGTCTGTCTGTCTGTTTTCGCGATAAACTCAAAAATTACTGGACGGATTTTCTCACAGCTTTCAATAGCGGCTACAGCGAGTCCTGAGGAAGGTTTTTTTTTTTGTAAATATACGAGATTTTATTTTTATTATTTTGAAAGAATAAGAAACGGGCATGCAGGCCACCAGATGTTAAGTGGTCACTGCTGCCCATGGACAACCACGTCTAATCTTAAATAGAACAGAAGTTCTATTTAAGGATGGTCGTGGATGCGTTTCTACTCTTAAGGTCTAAGATGATCGCCTCCAATAATGCGAATCCGGCAACCACACCTCCCCAACCGAAACGCAATACATGAAGAACATGCTTTACGACGGGTTATGAGGGTGGCGGTGGTGCCACCCCGGGCGAGCCCTAACGGCTCTACCACCTTTAAAATATTTTATTTATTAATATCTCAAGCGTGTGTTAATAATTTAAACCAAACAAAATAAAAAATACTTTTTTTATTATACCAAATTTATGGGCATTTATTTGACAGAATACTTACTCTCTTAGTGGTTCGCGCCAAAATTCAGGCGTGTGCACCGGCGGAAATGCGTAATGGTTCTGGTACCCGTAGCTGTCAAGTCCACTCGCTCGCAAACTTGCATGTAGAGAATTCTTCATGCACTGCAACTGTTTATAATTGACGGGTTCGTTAGTGCTGCCATTGGGAAAAATAGTTCTTTTAACGTAAAAATAGTATAATGGCGTTTTTACTTTTTTTTGTACTGTTGTGGTGAAGCAATTACGTTGTGTGTTGAATATACATATATTATTTTGCAGTGCTTGTAGTAATAATATAATTTTGATGTAGGTAGGTAACTATATAACTATAAATTTCCATATTTATAAAATAGGATATGAAGCTAAAGATATTTGTGTTTTTTAAATAATTATAGTATAGCAAGCATAGCATACGAAGAATCGAGCAATCGCAATATAAAAATACAGACATAAGTAAATCATGCAATTGAATCTCACGGTACTCAGTTAAGCGGCGCCCGCACAGAATATCCGATTTCGCGGGTTGACAGGTTTAAAAACCCACTCAAAGCCACTGAGTATTTTGTATGATATTGAGTCTTGAAGTTAAGAGAATACAGCTAGGTTTTGTTCTATGGTTATTAAAGAAAACAGGTTACTTTTATATTTACCAAGAACGCGGAGAAGTAAAGGCGTTAAGCATTTCGAACAATGAGGAAGAATATCTAATAGAGAAACTACATGACCAGACATCACTTGTAAAGCAAGTGTTGAGGATACAAATTACTTAGGGATTTAGTGAAAATATTATCATTGCAGCTACCGAAGGAATTTAAACTATTATTTATCGACGTCTAAAAACTAAGCTCGTTTTTATGGGTTTTCTAATACTTAGATCAAATTCTACCTTTAATCAGGTATCGGTATTTTCACCGCATATATACCACACAATCCTTTTCGCGATTCTGAGCTTGACTCTCCCACTATAGGCCAGATACACTCCACACACAGTCCAGTCCGCTTCGAACATCGTCGTACAAGAAACTAGTCGCATAACCGTCCGCAATCACGATCCACGTCTTCACTGACCCGTGGCTTTGACTGGAGCAAGGACCGGTGGATAGCGAGGAGGGTAGCAAGAACCGGTATCTGTCGGGCGCCGCGTCCGGACCGCGAACGTACGTGTACGTACGTGTGCGTGTCTCGCGGCGGCCCCGTCGAACAGTAGATTGGTGACGCCGCCCGCGGCCGCGAGTACCTCTCTCCGCTGGCGCCCCGCGCCCCCGCGCAGCCGCCGCACGAGCCGCTCCGCGTCCGCCAGCCGCGCCCGCAGCTCCGCGCGCGACTCCGCTTCGACCGGCTCGGCTATGTCAGCCTCGTTGACGCAACGTAGCTTCAGCTCGCGGAATTTCCTGTAATTCAATCGGCCAATAGGCATTGAAGCACAATATTGAAAAATACTATACTCTCCCAACTTATATCCAGAAGAGACACAAAAATTAGCGCCAATCGTTATAGCTCGTGGGCATAACCATACAAACTCAAACAAAACTGAATTGCTATCTGAGCTCACACGCAGATGCGTTATTACTTGCTAAGATGGTCGCTCGCTTCTAAGTGTACATGGAAATTCTTCAACCGAAATAAATGGGATGCTTCATAATAGATAATGATCGTAACAGTACCTCGGTACAACCCGAAGTATAGTTCTGCCACCTGTCAAAAGGCTTCTTTCAGTTGTGACGTCCTGTTTCCAGCATTAAAACTTGAAAGGTTGCATACAAAATAAGTTATACGCACTCTGTCTGCGCCTCGATAATTCTTTGAAGCTGCAATGCTCGTGCCTCTGCCGCCCTCGCTTCACCCCGCGCCGCTGCCGCTTCCTTCTCCAGCTTATTCACTTCACGACGAAGGTTTGTTTCCTATTTATTATAAGTAAAATAAATCAGCCACACACACGAGGTCCGGTCAAATTGGTGACATCCATTTTTGATATTCTGAAGTTATGTCCGTATTAAAAACCTCTTGCCTTAACGTGTAGGAAAATATCGTCTAAAAATCTCACTACTTTCTCTATAAAGTTTTCAAATATGTATTTAGTCTATTAACTATCTTTTAGAAAGCGTGGTGAACTATGGTTTAACACTTTGACTGCGGCGCACATGTATTAGATCGAGTCAGGATTGCGGGTGGCAGCCCTAACTGGAGCTCTTTTCTTTATACTGAAGATATGCCGACAATCCACATAACTATCGTATTTTTTAGCATCCGTAAAACATTTACAAGTACACAGGCGTTGTTTCCAATCGCAGTCTCGTGGACCCGACGTAAACACAGCAATTAATAACTATATAATAATTTTTAATAAAGCAATATTTTTACTGTAGCAACACTCTCTATTACCTTTTGGAAAGTGTCAAGACCAATGCCAATTGGCAATGACAATTACAAAATCAAAAATAGAAAGTAAATCGTAATTCGTACCAGTTATAAAAACATTTAATTTATATTAAATTTTATTCCTTAAATTAAATAAGGTATAAATAAATACGTTAATATTTTTTTTGAATCCTTGCAATATTGATTAGAAAAGAAAATAATAATTTGTATTTTGCAAACAGTTGAATCAAAATTACTTCGTTGCTAACAAGACAATTAGTTAATTTCAAATTATATATTTTTTGTTTAAAAACCCAAGTATTCATTATAATTGACCGATAATTAGTTTTCGGTAGTTAATTGAAAAATTATGTTATTTAATTAAATCGCAAACTCTGTACACATACACAAACACTTGTTAAATCTAATACGCGAAAAACATGTGCAATCTCTACGAAATCTTTGTAATTATGTTTTCATCATATGTCTATGAAAGCCGCGTAAAATTTTGCTATAACGTATTCTACACTATTAACTAATCTTTATATATATAAAATTCTTCTGTGCGTATGTATATCACTGAACTCCTCCTAAACTGTTGGACCAATTTTAATGAAATTATTTGGATCCGAGAATGATTTAGATTTACAATTAAACCCAACAGGTGGCGCTTCAATCTGATGTAAAGCTAACATTTATTTGATAGCTTGAGTTCAGTAGAACCAGGCATAGAATTTACAAAAAAATACATTGCAGATTTTTGTTAAGACCAGGACAATGTCTGCTGGGCCCACTAGTAAAATATAAATGTATTCTTCAATCAAATATTCCGATTTTTAAATTGGTATGACTGAAATAATTACGTCAAGTACAGGATATCATTACCATTCTGCACCAGTTGTGTACCAGCAGAACTCCGCAAATATTGATGATCAGCCGTCTAAGGCTACAATTTTCTTCCGGTCAACTTTAGCCAAAAGGGCGCTCCAAGCCAATGTACTGATTTTACAGTGTAACTTTTACATTCAATTAGTGTAAGTATCTTATAATGAAACAAAATATTTAAATTTGAATACTTCACATAATACATAAATATAACAATGAACTCGTTACCTGTACCTACCTCATTATTTTCAGTTGTTTCTTCGGGTGTATTGGTCGGTGTGATTTCTGTATGGCTTGGTTTTGGTGTGGCTTCTTTGTTGAAAATCAGTTGAAACTGCAGGTCTGTAACGAAAACAAAAAAATATCAACAAAATTTTAAAATAATTGAACATGCTCGTAACATTCGTATAAAACACAGGATACAATAAATATTATCATGACATAAATTGCATATTATTCCTTACTCTTTTAAAAGTCATAGTAAGCTTAATAGCCTATAAGATAAAACGGATTTGATATATTGGTATTAGAAAAAGAAGCTTAATTATTAAAATTAAAATATAAGAGAATTTTAAAATCGAATAAAATTCCTGTTTTTTATTGTTAATACTAATACTAACACTAATATTTATATTCAGAAAGTAGTTTTAAGCATTGTGTGTGCTCACCTCTATTCCTCTCCCTCAAGGCCTCAATCTCCGCATGGAGGCCACTCAGCATCAGCCGATGCTGTTCCTGTAGGAACCGCACGCTATGCTCCAAGTGGGCTACCCTCGCCGTGGCATCGCCCCCACCAATGATGAATCCACCGGTATTCGAGTCGGGCGATGGTTTCTTCACCTGGAACGTGTGATGTTTTGGATGTTTCTGTTGATTTGAATACAGTTTATTGTAAAATTTCAATTCAATTTTATAAAGAAACACGTATTGTTTGTGATAACGGAGGTACAGTGATAATGCACGTTATTATTGGCACATTTTTGAAGTTCTTTATGTTATTTCCAAATTACTACAAAATTATAGTCATTTTGCAGTGTTCATGTTCTGTTATCATTCCAGCCACAAATTAATTTCATTTTCCATGTAGAATACTTAATACTGTTGACTTCCTGTTTTCATATAGTCATCCTTGACAAAACGCGGTGGTCCTGATAACCAGTTAAACTTATTGTAAAGGCGTACCAAATCATGAGCTCAAGACATTTTCATGTAAAATAGACATTTATAAGATTACATTTATTGTCTCGTTGTATGCACACATACGCACTTGTATTTAGGAAATCCGTAACGAGGTCAAGTTTCAATGGTAACCACAATATAAAGTCAAGCTGTATGCAGATCAGATGTAAGATAAATTTATTATATAGGCGCTGTTGTGAATAAATTTAATGAGAAAAAATATTCTATAAATTTTGATGGTAAAAAAAATAGTTTTAATAAAAAAATAAATTCAAGTGAAGTAACTTTTAGATTCATTAAAAAATAAGTGTAATGACCTTATTCACTTTAAAGGATACACCATATAAGTCTTAATTTGTTGTATGATTTTGTATAATTTGCTTAATTGTACATGTTTTCCTTAAGATTATTCGTCCAAGTACATACAGTTTACGAAGTACCACGTAATATAACCAAGACTTAAATGCTAATATGCCATTGCGTAAAACTCTCGTCCATAAGTACGTATTATTGAGTAAACTCTGACTCATTTAGAACTATCCTTTGTTCTCCTGAGGCGAATGGTTGATACCTGCCATTGTTAGGGATTAAATTATTCCCACCTAACTTCCTACTTTCTAGATACATCCTTTGTTTCCTTAATAATGAAATATTGATTATGTGCAAGGCCGTGGAAAACCCCATGTGAAGTCCGGACTATCTATATCATTGGCCGATGGTATTGAGCTTTTGTGCCAAATTTATGAATCGAGCTGTTTACTACGCTTACGATTATTTATTTACGTTGCAGTTCGATCTTATGAACGCTATCGTTCGGTTTGCTACAGGCACTCTACTTTTATTTTGTCAAAATAATTTTCTAACAAAAATCTAAATTTGCTGTAGTACAATATATTTATTATGCAATTAGATTGATAAGTGTGAAAAATATTAGGCTAATTTTAGTTTACAAATAAATGGTAAGGTATTTTCCTCCAACTTATTAAGGTCATAAACAATAAGGTCATAATGCAACTTATTAAAATAATTTTATAACCAAAATAAGACTGGAAACGAACATAACCCTTTTTGTGCACTCCATCGGAACCTCAAATGAATACTAATTTTATAAGTAGGTATATTATCAAGAAAACTAAAAAGTTATTTTATAAAGAAAACTGCTAAAGATATCCTTACTTGTAATTTGGCGAAGGGCGCAGCCGGTACGAGGACTTTGGAAGCCATCGTTGAGGTTCTTCACCGCAACAGAGCTGTCAGGAGTGATTAGCGCAACCTCCTTTGTTAACTACCTCGGAGCACGGACGCGCTCGCAATGGAAGATATCCGACATTTGTGCACGGCAAAATAAACGACGACCTTGCCCACTACGCGTAATAATTAAAAATAAAACGATAGGCACACAAATAAACAGTCCGCGTTTCTCTTCAACAGCGTTATTTTGAGGTAGACGTTTCCTTACTTAACTGTGGGTCTACGAACTCCGCGACCGATATAACCTTGAACTAGTGACCGGAATTGACTTTCGATGAAGGTTCTTATTATCCTGAGGTTGTGCGGTTTTGGATGGTGTTTTTGAAGGGTTTTCTCGTGTTAGGCGGACAGTGAGCCGGAGCCGACGGTGGACAAGGCAGGTGCAGGGGCGAGGGAGCGAGGAGCGGAGGGTGCAGCGTATCGATCGCGCCGCCGCACACAGGTCTCGCGTATCGCTGACTCACGGGATTCTGTCACTACGAGCCATGGCGCAGTGCCAACAGCGCTGATGGCTTTACGGCATGTCATCGGGGTAATAGCTTAATTTTCGACAGCCGACCCACTAATAATCGTGAATTCAGGAAATTGTATACACTACTTACTGGCCTTGCATACAACTCGCTAGTGTATTAGATTAATAAAAGGAATTTCAAGACCTACTACGCAAGTAGGTCTCTGTTGAGCTTGTTTTATAAAATTTTGTAACCTAGTTAACTCGCGCGGTATTTTTATATTCATTTAAATTTAATAATGCGCGCGAAAACATCAAAAACAATGTCCCTATTTTACACCTACCTAACGAGTTTCATATTTTCGCGTTTTAAATTCTGAAGCCTCACTCATGATTTATACATCAAAAACACTAAACGTTATAGATATATTGGGTTCAGTATGAGTATAAAAATATATACGAAATACCTACTGAGTCTGATATATTTAAATGTTATACTTACCAACTTTTATCGGTAAATATTTCCGTAGCATTTTCCTAAGATTTTGCGAACAATTCCTTGGAAAAAATATACTTACGAATAAAAATATATGCATTAGGCTATTAAAATGAATGAGTCATTCCTAATTACACCTACCGGTAGGTATGCAATTATGTATAGTTGTCATGGGGGTAGTTTCTAGAAAGTTTATTTACGACCTCTATGTAAAGTTACTTAGATATTAATCAAAATGAAAGTAGGACAGTGTATTCGTTGTCATGTCTGCAATGGATGCGTGATAAAACAATAAAATAATTTTACTTCCAATTATTGTCACGAAATGCCAAACCTATTACAGCTATATAATAACAATGCTTCAACTATTCTATTATGTGTCGTGCTGTTAAAATTGATTGGCTTATACACACGACTTTTTAACACTTCACTGCGGAGCTCACCGACAGCCGCAAGGAGACTGTTAAATACCTATTTCAATCAAACGATACGCCTTTGACTTCGATAGGGACTTAGTCCCTTTTAGAGTTGGTGACAGTGTTAGGACAAGGTTCAAATGATCGTGTATTCCTTTCGTGGCATGCGTATATGAAAAAAAAATTTAAAGAGACTTATGCGCTCACAGGTCTGTTATTATCCTTAAGCGATTATTGAAATAAGTTTGACCACCAGTTGCAAACCCTTTTATCACACATTGCTAGACAAATTTCATATCAAAACCGAATAGAGCCTACTTAATACTTTCCCTGCGGCTTACAACACTGCTTGAGTAATGCGCGGCGCAACGCGCTTTCGGCTCATACACACCTATACTGTAGTTGTACCGACAAATTTTGTATGGATTACGGGCGAACAAAAGTGTTGTGTTTAAGTTGGCGCTACAAGACTAAGGGCGGAGATTGCGTCTGTGTATTCGTAGATGATACACAGATACTAAGAAATACAATGTTTCAGTGAATTATCTGCACATCTACAGTCTAGAGATATAAGCTCCACTTTAGTGCACCTCCGCAACGCTGATCCGATCTAATGTATGTGCGTCGCGGTCAAAGTGTTAACCATAGTAATAGAGATTCTCGTCTGATGGTTTTAAATCGTACACACTGCCTACAAAAAGATTTGAAGGTTACCATCTTTAGATAACATTTGAGACCGACAAGTACCTCCGAACCACGAAAGCGCTAATAAATTATAGCTTAAGCGGACATCAATCTAATTCCGATGTTACTTAACTTTGTTTACCGTTTATAATTTACATAACTTGCGAACCTACGCGTGCTTTATTGTTATAAAATATATGATTGTAACATCTGCTTCCATTCATTAAGTGTATATAAATATTTTATAACCAGCTGTGCCCGCGACTTCGTCCGCATTTATTTTACATAATTCTAAATTCGTAAAACTACCTACGCATACATGCATCCAGTGATTATTTAATTTCTCGCCCAATTTACAAAAAAACTGAACTTGTTATGCACTAAAACTTTCCTCAGGAATCTGTCTACCCGATGTTGAAGACCATGAGAAAATCCGTCCAGTACTTTTGAGGTTTTTCACGAACAGACAGACACGACGGGGGACTTTGTTTTATAATATTTATATATAGACATAGATGAAATAAAATATTTGATTTTACTGTATACAACAGTACAAACACAGACACGCAAGACTTCGCGCTAATTCTGATACAGTACAGCAAATATGATTAAATATTTTATATTACAAGTAAATTTATGGATAATAAATATACGAAATAACATATAAAACAGATCTATACCACCAAAGCAAATAAAAAACCCAATTACTAGATATTTATAACTATTATTTCGCTAATAGCTTTTCACGTATTTCTAAATTTAATTTATTGAGCCGTTTCATCGCTACGTGGAAGTTGATTCAACTAGATGACTTCATAACCATTATTACGCTTCACTGTACATTCATTAAAATGGATTCAATTGTAGCAAATGATACTAGCGTACAGATTTCATTATAAAAAAGATAGATAAAATGATCTAAGAAAATATTTCCACTCTATTTGATGGAGTAGATAAAAATCTATTATTAAAAAGTTGCATGCCCAGTTTTATTGTAGTACACTTTATCTGCATCAAATACATGTGACGAGTTAATAATTATTTCGTTAATATTGCTTAAAGATAATCTATCGTTATAAAATTAAAAATATTAAATAAAATAAATTATTAAAAATGTTTATGTGATGAAAATCTATAATACTCACATCACTATATTCATCTTCAGTTTCATTAGTAATAGTTAAAATCGCGGTCCGGCTCCACTGCGGGAAGTGCCGAGAATTATTCGGAGTTGGTAGCGACGGCGCCCCCATGCCGGGCCACGTCCGAGTGCTGTACAACATCGCCCTGATTCGATGCTCCGATCGTTTACTAGATAATGAAATCGAATATAAGGCGTCAACATAAACACCCAGGTGTACCCATCGATAGCGAACGGCTTTTACTAAAAGTACGTTTTAATACTTTATATAATTTCAAAAAAATATATTTGCATAAGTTTTTGTAACTTTCGGAATTATTTTTGCAAATGAATTAATATTTCTGTGCTGTATAAAAAATATATTACGTCTATAAAATGCACTTACAATAATATAGGTACTTTTTCGATTGTTTACTTATGCTAATGACATACCTGGTTCATGGCATAAGTTTTTTGGTAATTGACGTTTCGATAAACATTTTCGTTGCCTAGCAACAATTGTTTGGATAATATGACAAGCTAAACTAAAAGTTATATTTCGTAGCAAGATGTTAAATAAAAGTGTGAAACAAAATTTATTTCATCTTCATTTTACCTTCACCTTTTTTTAACTTAGTTTTACTTACTTGTGTGTTAATTACCTTTTAAGTACATTTTGTATTCTAAACTTAGTCCCAAAATCTGAGAAGTAATTACATGAATCCGATTATATGAATGAAAACGGCACCTGGCGGAAATATTGTTTTATGATTAAAATGAAATGTAAAATGCAAATGTCATAATTTCCTATATTTTATTATACATTGAGAAATATTGTGTTTAAACAATATACTATTAATATAGTTTTTTTTATAAATTGTATATAGCCTTATAATAATTCTATATTATTATAGGGGCTAGCAGCGTTATACAAATTACAAAGCAAATTGACTAACCAAGTATTAATTTAAATTAGGAATTCTTACGAAAACTTGAAAATGGATATTCGAGCTTGTACAAGGGGATTTTCTTACATGCCGAAAAATAATATGGAAGTTATTGATTTAAAGGTGACAACGGGATTTTAAATATTTTAATTGCTTTGTTACTGAAATAAAACTATTGATAAGTATATATAATAATAAATTTTAGTTTAACTGGTAGTATTTTTTTACATTGAATAATCGGTTCGAAAAAAATATAAACTATACCAACTTAAGTACATATATCTAAAATTTTAATAAATATAATTAGATGAATATTTATTTTTCCAGTTTGTACAGAAAGATGCATTAGAACAGACCTGGAGAGCTGCTCGACGGGAGCGGCTGAAGCAGCAGGAGCAGAAGATATGGGATGAGTTTGTTCAGGAGCGGGATGTTGTTAGCAGTGTTTGTAAAGGTTGGTAATACATTTGAAACTCAGATTGCGAAATTTAATTTTGAAATTTTTCTATTTTGTTTAATGTTATGCAAAGATCTAATCATTGTGAAGGCCACTTGATGTTAAGTAGTACTTCTGAATTCACTTAATAGAGCCCATATATAAGGTGTTGCCACTTTTGGTCTAAGATTGTCACCTTGTTTGAAAATATAGGTAGTAACCACACCCCACTAACTAAAACATGAGAATTTATTAATGATATATTATTTCGTTCATAGTTATGATTGTGTTACAATATTAGTTATATATATTCTAATGCAAGTCCAGAACTGTGACTAAATAATACAGATTTGTAGTTTACAAAGCTATCATGCTTTTTATACACTTCCACTTTTAGTAATCCCTTATTTTTGTATAGATGACCCATACCAGTTCCTACATCAATTACCGGAATCCTGTATAAAGGAGCTTCTAGAAGTGGAATTGCAGAAGATGAGAAAAGAGCAAATAGTAGAAGAGATGCAGGTAAGAATTTCTCCTTTAAAAATCTGTATCAGAATTTCTGTTTCCATTAGTTCCCCAATGATTATAATAATTGGAGATTATTACTTGTCTACTAATATACACACTTGGACAGCATAGTTGACTGTGGTCTGTTCTGATTCTGAGTGGAGTCCAGTACCTGGCAAAAAGACTGACGGATGATGATGATATGGTAATCTGTGTTTTGTGAAATGTGCATGTTAGGTGCGGAATGGTGAAGTAGTCAAATTCTCCCATTTGGTAGATTTGTTACTATATTGCTTAGTAACAAAATTAAATTGTAATCAAAATAATTTTATTCAAAGTAAGTTCTTTACAGAAAAAAGCTTTGGAATTGGAAAAGAGGCAGTGCTAGAATTTTAAAACACATCTTGATAAATTATGAAAATGTATTTTATAAATAGTAAATTATATTTATGGAGTTCAACAACTTTTTACTGAGCCTTTTCGTAAATAGTTCTGTGAATATATTCAAAAAACACATTTAGTTGTTTAGTAATATTTTATTGAAAACCACCATATTGCAGATTTATACTACATTGTTTACTCACAATATTGTGATCATTTTTCCAGCAACAAGAACAAGTGGAAGAGGCTCCACCTGCTGAAGAATGTGGTAACCAGCATGTGGTGACTTTTGTGGAGGAAGACAAAGAGGACATGTTCCACATATTTGACAATGACAAGGATGAGGACATTTCTGGTCAGTTTTATAAGGTGGTAGCACTTTTATAATTTGACTGTGGAGATAGCATTACCAATTTCTGATGACAATATATGTCATGAATCTAATTAATTATTTATTTGGTAATTTAATTGCTTTTTCTTTTTGAATAATATTTGGCAATTCCATTGTTTTTACTTTTAGGTCCTGAAGAAGAAGTCCTAAATGATTCTGCTGGGAGCCCACCCTGCACTATAAGGGAAAGATATTCAACAAGAGACAAGTTGTCACCTTCAAAATCCCTCAGCCCTGATAAAGCTTCCAGTGAGTACCCTTTTTATATGCAAAGTCTCTTCAAACATAGAAATGTAGAGAAGTGAACATGCGCTCTGATTAAAAATATACAATGCAAAATTAATATGCAGTTGGTCAACCGAGGTTGTCAAGCTACAATCCGCCGTTAAGCAGTTCTTATGTCTCTGTTTAAGATGTATGGTCACTGGTCCCGCTTGCAGGCGAGGCGATTATCACTGACGAGAAGCAACTATGCGCGACATTAGGTAGCACTAAAGTTCTGTTTCAGGATAGTAAACTCTGATTGCCGTAGATATCCCTGGGCTGCAGAGACCATTTAACATCAAGTGGCCTGCACGCTCGTGTGCTACTTTTACAACATACAAAAATTACCCTGCAGTTGATTACTGGTCTTTACAACCAATTACTGAGTTTGTAATTGACACCATAATAGAACAGGAATTCTCGGTTATAACTGTTTGTTTTTGAAGATTGAAGAGGGATAAACTTATATTTCAGGTAAATCATCAGAGAATGTGACCAACATGATCGAGAACAGCATCTACTGTGCAAAAGTGAAAGATTTGCGAATGAAAATTAATATGGAACTTCTCGAAATTATGTGAGTAATTAAATTCGAATTGATATTCCTATATTTGGTTTAATTATTACGTATTTACATATACTTAATGCGATACAATGTAAAATCCGTTCATCGGCTTTAAGCGCAAACATATCCAATGAAACTATTAACCAAGTAGCATAAATAATTGGTAAAATCAAAAAACCTATCCATCTGACTTAACCAACACAACCTATCCATCAGACTCAACCAACACAACCAATCCAACCAACACAACTAATCCATTCAACCAAGCCTACCAAATCAAACTAACCAGTGAATAAAACAAAACCCAATAACAACATATTAAACCATATAAGTGTGCTACAGAAAAGTGTGTTAACTGTGGTTTACCTTAATTAATTCTACCACATTGTATAGTTTTTTGATTACATTTCTTTACTTTTCTTCTATAACTTCTATAAAATTTTGGCATTGATTAAACTGTGTATTTTTTTCACAGTGCTACTCTCGATAGACAAGATCTGACGAAAATAGAGCCAGATGAAGTACCGAAGCTTTTCAAACGGTCCTCGGAGTTCTGCACCAGATTCAATCGGATATACATGTACCAGCTGCAAAGACAGGTCACTTATTCGCAACGACATCCCGGTTGAAGCTAGTTCACTATGACTAACTAACAGTATGGTATTCTTTAGCTAAATAGGTCTTTAGCTCTGTATGTGATTGCATATTATTTTCCAGGCTGTGGTAACCACTCAAGAGATGTGTCCTTTCATTTAATATTTTTCTAATATATTTAAAAAAGAATTACCAAAATCTAAATAGAAATATGTGTTTAGTGATGATTTCATATGGTTCCTGGCATCAGAAATTTATCAACTTTAAATAGGATTTCACACACAACATCAATATTAACTCAATAAAGAATAATCAAAATCCATTCACAGAGTAAACAATAATTGGTGCAGAGACACAGAATAAAAATAAATGGATAACCGTCCTCCTTTTTAGAGATTGGTTAAAAATAAATGAATTGAAGAATTGATTTATCCTTCTTTTTATCAATAGGTTAACACTTCGATTGCTCTCATATATTAGATCGGGTCAGCGTTGCGGTAAAAGGCACTAAGCTGGAGCTCTAATCTCTGGAGTGAAGAGGCACCGATTATTCACTTAAAAATTGTATTTTTTAGACGTAATGTCCGCCCCCAATTTTGTAGCGCCGACGTTAATATAACACTTGTGTTTGCTCGTAATACATACATACACGACACGATTTGTGCATACACGACAGGTGTGTACAAGCGGCAAGCGCCTTGCTCCAAGTAATACGCAGTATTCTACGCCGCAGGGAAAGTATTAAATATAAATGGACCGAAGAATTGATCCCGGCGTCGGACAGAACCAGCTGGCGGACGGCGGGCGCAGCGGGAGTTGAATATGCCGGAGGGGAGCCCCCCCCCCACTTAATAGTGGGCGAGGGCTACTATAGTTAAGCCGGGGTGCAACC
>DWON01002516.1:0-20359 GCA_018251015.1 Phocides pigmalion okeechobee
GGCCCCCGCCATGCGGGCGCCCCCGGAGGACCCGCCGCGCGCGCTGGTGGGCGGCTGCCTGGGCGCGCTGCTGCACTGCCTGCCGCCCGCGCACCGCGACGCCGCCGTGCTGCACCACGTGCTGGCGGCCGGCCACCCCGCGCACGCCGCGCCCGCCGCGCCCGACGACTGGCTGCTCACGCACGGCCGCTCCTGCGCGCTCTTCGTGGCACTCAAGGAGACCCCCGAGATCGTGTACACCGACCAGTTCCAGGAGAAGGTGGACAAGACGCTGCTTGCCTACCTCGCCAGCGACAAGATCCCCATCGCGTGCAACGGCGTCCGCGGCATGGGCTACCTCATGCGATATCTACTACAAAAAGATCGACCGATTCCACCTAACATATTGTCCCAGTTCGTTAGGGTGAGCATTGTTCATTCATTTCATTCGAATGATGAATATATATATATATATATATATTCATCATTACATTACATTACATCACATTACATTACATTACGTTACATTACAGTTATCATATTTAAATATGTATGAAATAAACCTTTTTACGTTTTTTCTGTAACCTTAACCTGTTATTTGGAATCCAGAGTATGAACCATTCAAGCAACGATGTAAAGCAACTGATGGCGCGTGCGAGTGCGGCACTGGGGCGCGAGGGCGGCGCCCCGAGCGCGGAGGGCGGCGAGAGCGGGGCGGGCGGCGCGGCCGAGCGGCTGCCGGCCGACCTGCTGCGCGCGCTGCTGCCGGCGCTTGTCAACGGCACCAAGGAGAAGAACACGTACGTGCGCGCCGGCGCCGAGAGCGCCTTGCGCGCCGTGCTGCGCCTGCCGCACGATCCCGACTTCCACCAGGTGACTACCACAACTTCACTATAATCTCACTATCTCTTAACTTTATCATATGTTCACCGTTGAAGTACTAGCTGAAATGTAATAAATACGAGTATAACAGTAATAAAACTCTATTAATGTCATCGATAGATTCTTGCCAATAAGCAATTAATGTACTATATATGTATAGTTTTTACCAAAATTATTAACATGGTAGAAGTGAGTCCAATGTATTAATTGGGACAATGGTACGTTGAGCAGCAATGCATGTCGCTGCTGGAGGAGGGCGCGCGCGAGGCGCTGGGCGACGTGGTGGCGCGCGTGCTGCGGCGCGCGCACACGGAGGGCCGCGACGAGGACCTGGACTGCACGCTGCTCACCTAACCCCGGCTCCTACTATGATATACCTATACATACTATATTATATTATTATATTATATTATACTAGTTACGCTTGTGTCCAACTTTTATTTATATCCCTAATGACAACTATGTAAGTTTTATTTTATAAATGATGCGGCATAAAGCTAAAAAAAATTTAGACATGAGCAACATCACTGAAAGATATTTTCTAACAAACGATAATATGTTCCACTCGATGGCAAGTGGTCACTGCCGCCTGTGAATGTCAGTTATCAAGCAAAACCCCCTGCGTGTGACTCGCAGCGAGTTATACACGGATGCAGCCACCAATTCGCGTGAAAAGGAAAAAGCGTTAACTATATAATAATAGGATATTGTACATTCCTCTAGGCTCCAGGCGCTGATATATTAATTAAATCGGGTCAACGTTGCGGAAGGCGGCACTAAACTAAACCTTATTTCTCTAGACTGAAATTACACCGACAATCCACGGAAATATTGTATTTTAGTATCTTTGTGTCATCTACAAATACACAAGGGTAATGTCAGTCCCCAATATTGTAGCGCTGTCGTAAACTTTGCACTTTTATTCGCCCGTAATTGTACGTACAGAACAGGTGTGTACATCGTACAAGCCGCAAGCGTGTTGCGCCGCGCAATACACACTAGTGTTGTACGCCGCAGGGAAAGTCTTAAAAACACCTTAATCAATTTGTACAGATGTGAATATACTTCCAACTGTTTAAGGAGGATAATACAGTAAGATCCTAGAATCGTAAGACACAACTTATTTTCTAAAACATATAATTTTCGGTTCTCAGTAGTCTCTTGTGTATTTTTTAATACCTGAATGTTTGTGGATCTTGCCCGGTTGCCTTTCCATGGGCCAAAACTTTTAACAGACGTTTTAAAGCTCTAAGAAAAATAAATGAACTTATTTTATTTTGAAATGTCTGATTTTTTCTGCCTGATGTTATTAAGATAACTATTACAATGTTATATTTAATCAGTCAGATAAATTGCAATGACCAAACATCCCCTAAACACAAAAATTACTCAACGAGTGAGACATCCATGGCAACTCGGTTCCCCTTCTCAAACAAATTTTGTTATTAGATGTTCTGATCAGTATAGTATATTGCGGTAATTATGTTGCGACGTAGGCATAATTTAAAAAATGATTTGAATGTGTGGTTATACGCAGGTACTGGAAATAACCAAAGATACATTAATTTAACAAACATTTACGAGCATTTGGGACCGTCTTTGTGTAGATGTTTGCCAGATTTTCACGCATTGACTGGATGTGATTTTAATGTCGCCTTTAATCCAGAGTCATTTACCGATGAAAACATACTACAAGATATTTTCAATTAAGTACAAAAATTTATCTGCGATATTTATAATTTCTAGTGTATGTAGCTGTTTTTAAATAATTATAATGTGTCTGATAAAGAATTCAAACCAAAACAATCTAAAAAATTTCGATGCAAGCAATTTACCACCATGCACAACGGAATTATTTCAACAATTTCTCCGAGCTAATTATATTACCAGCATATGGATTAATGCAAATGAAAAACGACCAACTACTTTTGCTCCTGAAAACAATGGATGGACGTTAGAAGATAACCAGTATCTTTTTTATTGGTTTGATGGTGACCAATTACCCGGATTCGTTAGTGAATCACTTCAAGAACCAGGTACCGTACTTTGATTTCTGGTTTACAATTTATTATATTGGTCGTTCCATTTTTTGTTTACCTTTTTGTTTCTACAGAACATGCTGCTAGCAACAATAACATATCAGATGATGATGATGATGACTTGGATTGACAGTTTTGCGATGTACTCAATAATGAAAATTGTAATGAAAGCGTAAATATATGCAATATATTAAATTATTTTCAAAATTATTAATTATTACTTTATAAATGTTATCTTAATCAAATAGATATTACAAGCAGTAAGTACATATTTTTCAAATATTAAGATATTTTACTCTGAAGCGCATGCGCATAGTGCTCTCGCGCTCATACTCATGGTTGAGTAATTTTTGTGTTTAGGGGATGTTTGGTCATTGCAATTTGGTATGCTTTAGAAAATAAGTTGTGTCTTACGGCTCTGGGATCTTGGACTATAATGATGACTACTATTATTTGTCTATGAGTAGTTGAAATTAAACACGTTATAATTTCACTATCTCTCTTTAACTCCTTGTGTAAATATCATGTCATTTTTTATTACCGCTTGGTAACCTTGGAATAGTAGAGATAATGAATAAATTTGCTCGAGCGGCGTTCATAGTCATGAGAAACTTTTATACTGTAATATTTATCGCATAACCTTTGCTGACATCTTCCTAAACAGTTCAGGTGGGTTCAGAATTCATTAGTCGCAGCAAAATATTTTATATAATTGGTGGGTGTAAGTAAAATGAGAAATAAATGTTCGATTTTTGACACCGAAATAACTTTGAGCGGTCTTTTGAATAAATTTAATGAATAAACTACTGAATTTATTATTATTATTATGTATATACATATTGCTTAGGAAATGATATATAGATCGCTGGAATCTTCTTAAAACTGACTGAGGCGCTCGTATATTACATCAAGACAGGGTTGCGGAAGGAGAAACTAAACTGGAGGTATTGTTACTAGACTGGAGATGCGCCGACAATTTATACGAATATTGTATTTTTAAGCGTGTTTAGTCAAGTAATACACACCACAACAGTGACGTACGCCGCAGGGAAGGTGTGCCATGTATTTTAGCAAAGTCTGAAGTTATATCTTACAAAGACGAATGTCGATAAATTCAATTCTCTTTGGCACTTGTAATTATACACATATAAAAAATTTGTATTACTATAAGAGATTTGTATACCTTTCAAGGGCTGATTTCTATAATTATATTCTATTATAAAGACATTAGCCAACGTGAAGACCCACCTTAACGCAAGGATACAATTGTATCTTTGCGTTTAGGTGGCTCTCACATTGTGTGGGCTGCATAATCATCTGACGTTAAATTAAAAGTATATCAGATCGCTACTTCCCATACTACACATTCTATATTGATATAATGTAATTACATCATGACTTGTAAATTTTATTTGACTGTTATCATCACTGAATAGCAGCTTGCAAACAATGCTGATAACAATTTTGTAGAGCATATTAGAAAGTTGTTTATGCTTTATTTTATTTCAATAAAAAACAAGAAATAACAATACAATCATTTAGTTAGGAACTTTTTATATATAAGAGAACAAGACTACAGAGATAAAAGCACGGCTGAAACTCCTGGAATTCTAAAACTTTGCAGATGAGTTCTCTTGTGAGTCTCTCGTGAGCATGAAATTAATTTTGGAAATTCCATGTGTAAAGGGATTAAATTGGGTTTAAAGCAATATCAAGCTCATATAGAAGTACAGGCTAAAGCTAATGTATTATAATCTTAAGTTACTGTTGACATATAAGTAAACACTTTATAACCATAAATTAAAAATAATTTGAAACAAAAAAAAGTAAACACTTGTCAAGTTTAAAATTTTATTTATTCATAGGATATAATTTTATAAGGATTATTAATTAAGTATCCCCAAGGCAAGAACATCGTAACAATTGGAATGTAAACCTCCATTACATACATTTAAATGGTATCTTTATGGTAATTAAGTATAAACATATGTAATGTATTATATAGTATAAAATAAACTATAGGCTGGCACTTCATTTTTTAAACATACAATTGAAACCTATACATCCTGTGACTGTACATTACATGAGTCTAAACATTGTAAAATATCAACATTATTCTAATAAAGTAAGTTTTATTTAAAGATATATAGACTTATAAGTCATCTTTGTTTGATTTCTTTGTAAATCCCTTATCCTGTATGAGTTCATTGCACTCCTGACGGCTAAGATTGGACAGGTTAATGCGCTCCAATTCTTCATCATTTTTGCCAAGAATAATGAGTTCCGGTATAGCTCCGCTGATAAACTTCACTTCAGTGTTTTCATAGAAGGGGGCATCCTCCATTACAAACTTCTTTACTTCAGGAAGTCTATTCAACGAGCAACCCCTGCATGTCTAAAACAAACGAAAAATTGACAAAAATAGATAATATATCGATTAATAAACTATTATACTACATATAGGAGTCAGACCTCCAAATTCACATTGTTTCTATATAGTATTTTTACCCATTCAATTATGGCTCATAATAGTTTTTTTTATATATATAAAATAGACCAAGAAAGGCTACAATATATTCAGAAAATCATACTACATCTTTAGATGAAAATATTTTGACAAGCTAAGTTATGTAGATAGGTAAAGAAAGGTTTCTCTGTTACTTTCGTAACACGTAATTTAATAAATTACGAATCGTTAATTCCTTTTGATCAACTACATACATGATAGATCGTGAGCTGCTTGCTAGGTAGTTATTCCGTTTATCCAGATAATTTAAGATAAAAGTTGAGATAACCTAGGGAGACAGAAGATAGAGGCGGCACTTTCAGAAAATCAAAGTGATTCGTTTTAGGAGTAAAATTCGTTGGTAGAAAATAATTAATCTCGCCAAAAATACATGTTATGTGTCGCACATTATCAGAATCATTAAATTAATTGCATTGAATGTATAAAAACACACAAAGTCCAATCTCATGATCTCATGATTTCTCACTCTCAGAAATTAAATACCAAGTTTGGTTTCGCCCCCTCATAAACTCACCTCTATTCTAGCCGACAAAATATCAGTTTTCTCATAAGCTACAGTGATTCCAATTATTGTAAATAGTAGAATTAATTTCGCACACATGTTTCTACTTTTGTTATAATACAAAGTATTTATTACAAACAAAATAAAGTAAATAACAACTTGATTGTACGTACGTATTATCTGGTAGTCGTTTTGTACAAGACGAAGAGACAAGAAAATACTACATAACTAGATATGTACAAATAATGTCAAAACAGTAACTGTATCTTGTTACAAAATATCCACGCTCCAAAGTAACATACGTTCCAAGTATTTTGTCACTATGGTGCTATTTTACCGTTATATAACTGACATTTGACAATTCGATTATTAGCTTACAAGGTACCATTACATAAAAATTATTTGTTTTAGGCAATTTAATAATAGTTTTTATTGCAGATAAGTTGATAAAGTTAACTGTAATATAAATATGTATCTCTTTGGGGTTTAGACAATATCAGTTGTATCTTTATTATTGTTAAGTAGAGAAATATATAGATAGAATTATGGGTAACTGAACTTTTGATAATAATAATTCTGTTACTAGTTGAGTATAACGTATGTAACATAAACCATTAATTTATTACATTAATATAACAAATGTAACGTCACAATAATTTTATGTAATCAGAATACCAGTCACAGCAATTAAAAAATAACAATTCGTTGTAACAGTGCAATTCCGTGGCACATCCTGACATCACTAACAATTGCTGTGACTGGGCTTATCATTGATTGCTTTACTTGGTCTATGGCGCTTCTTAGTGATGATCTATGTATTATCGATACTTTTCTCTATACTCGATAGAAATAGAGAAAAGTGTGCTTAAAATTTATTTTTTGCATTTATAAACTATTAATACATTTAATTTAATAAAAAATATGATATGTAACAATTTCTCTGAAACCCCTCGTACCCCGTTCCCACTGCTCTCCAACTGCAATAAACAATAATTTTATTTTTTTACATTTCTCAAAGTCTCAAACACAACACTAAATACATCAATATTACCAAAAATATTTATTATCGAAAGGAAAGCACGACCAAGTGCCTCTGTTTTATTGTCAAACACTAAAAATCATTCTTATTCCTTATTGTTATATTTTTGTATTGAATGTTCGTCAAGTGTCATAGAAAATACAGTATAAGTATATAGTAGATAGTGCTCGTGTTGACTAATCGTTCTTAACGCTACTGAGTTATATTATTAAATTGAATAGATGTGTGTTCATTACGTCACGAGTAGGAATGCAAATTGTGAATATGACTAGTTTCATGAAGAGTCGTGCTTGTGCGTAATTTAGTGTTTGTGTTTGAACATACTGAAAATACTACATAGGTGTTTTGTAATTTGTGTTATTTTGATTATACCCGTCCTTTTTGCTAGTGGATATCGTTATCATTATTATTAGTGTTTATCGCTATTGAGATTGTAAGATGCAAGACGAGCACAGAAAATCTATCCAAAAAAACTTTACCTCACTGGTGGAGCAAACTGATCTCGACCAAATGGTGTCTACTTTGTACGAAAAGGGTGTGTTCTCCGAGCAAATGATAGAGCCCTATAAGGTAATCCTTCATTGTCCTGTTATAACACAAACCAATTATATATATCAATGCCTCAAACCCGATGGGCTGTTGGCTGCAATACTACAAACCTCAATGACTGAATGTTGTGTAAGAGCAATATCTTTATAGTGTAATTGTAATGTTATTACTGACTTTACATTGTATCATTGACATTCATTAAGTGTGTATAAATATCTTTTTTTATGTGAGAAGAGTCGCAAACGAGCATGAAAACCATCTGATGTTAAGTAGTCACAGCCCATCCACGCCCACGCCCATAGACATCCATGCACAACCGGCCGTACGTAGATATGTTGCTAATCCTGAGGACTAAAATGGTTGCCTCCCTTCAAAGTGTAGCCTTTAAAGTGTGTAGTAAATAAGATATTTGAATTTGAATTACATGTGGAATGAGCTTTCTTCTGAGGTATTCCCTAAATACTATGGCAGAGGGTTCTTTCAAAAAGACATTTCATTTCCAAAGCTAGCAATGCAGCAATGCAGTGCGACTTCTGTGCTGTAGTAAATGAGAGTTAACACTTCTGTCAGATGGCATGTTTGCCTATTATGGGGCTAATTTATAAAAAAAAATATCTAAGCTTTTAAAATATTTCTAAAAATGTGTACTTAGTTTCTGATATATGTTTTATGTTTGTCAGGATGCAAGCAGAGATGTTCGGACAAGAAAACGTCAACTGTATATTGACATAATGAGGCGTGGGCCACGGGCCTTTGAGCTCCTACTAGAGGCACTCACAGAAGTTGGAAATTGGGATCTGGTGCGGGAACTGGACCCCAACAGTGCTCTACACTACTTACGGCACCCAAGGAATCCTGCAACATTTTCAAAGAATGGTATAGCTTCATAAAATAAACACTACTGAATAGAAATCATGGGCTCCAAGTAATAGCTGTGTTGATGCTGTATCATTATTTTTCAGGAGATAACAACTTCACAACTTTGTTAGCATTTTATCTAATGTATGTATGTACTACAAACTATTTCATCATTTTTTAACACTGTCCCTGCGGTATACACAACTGCTGTATATTAATTTATAAGAGCAGTGAAAATGTTAAAAAATACTTTACCTATAATTATGAAAAATAAATAGACTAGCTAATAATGGCATTGACTAATAATAAAAAAATTGAACTGTCCGTACATAGCAAATATATTTAAAAATTCATAATCTATTCTGATTGATTCTCTTGCGTATATATAAAAGTGCCCCCTTTATATACACAAGTCATTTTGTCTGTATGTTTTTGTACACTAATGTCAGAATCAGCTTATCTGATTTGTATGCAATTTCTTCAGGATTATATTGTCATGGGCTTCACTTAACATTTAGTGTTTATTTTTTATTTAAATCGTTTAACAAATAAAAAAGTTATGTCAATTTATGTCACTCATGACCGGATGAAGTCCAGGGCACAGCTAGTAATGAATACAGACATCTCTGGTTACTAATCTGTTCTCTTTGCAGGTCCATCAAGGTCTCGTGAAAGTAATTATGTCAGTATTAGCGAAGAAAAGAAAAAAACAAAGACTGAGATGGAAATCAATGAAAGTAGGTACATACTGTATTTTCACTTGTAAGATTATTAACCATTCAGGTATGAAGTTAATGTTATTTGTAGTTTGTATAATCCTATCATTTGTCAGTCAGTCAAACAGTCAAGTAAACTAATAATATTAATTATTCATAAATACGTATTGACAGGTGCCAAGTCAGCTCCTTCCCGGCTGCCCGTGGTTCCCAGTGAGATTCCAAATTTTCACGTTGTAAAGTCAACAAAATTTCATGAAGATGATGGTGATGGTATGTATCATATAATTCTATTGTCACTAACAAATTATATGTATAGCTTAAATCATATTTTGTGTGTGTGTGCGGAAATAATATGGTAATGATACGCTGCGACCAGGCCAGCCTGCAGATTGTATACCTTCTTGATAAATTACAGCAGATCATATATGATCAGTCTTCACAAATGTCAGACAGTGTCTAATAGAGGAGAATAGAGGCAAAACAAATTCAGGTGTATTGAGATTTTTTAAAGTTTATAAACTTACATTTATGTGCAAATAAAATTCATATGGTTATTAACTTATATCTGTTTGAGAAGACTTCAAATATTCTACTGTAATAGAGCTATATACAACCTAGGAGAAAAAGCTATAAAAAAGACAACATACGGCTCCGGTGTCTCTGGCTCAAGGTGTTGCAACCTTCGAGGACAGTCGGAGCAGTCGTAAGTCAGGCGGCACCTGTTGCAGTGTTCCCGCTGTACCGCACGCGCAGCCGGCAGCGCGGCGTGCTGCTCATGTTCAGCTACACGGAGTTCCCGGGTGAGCCGCAGCGGCGCGGCGCCGACGTGGACTGCCGCTACCTCAAGTACCTGTTCGTCGAGTTTGGCTTCAAGGTGCTGGGCTATAATAATCTCACCCAGCAGGTCAGACAATCACTAAACTACTAAAATGTGATTCAGTATTACTCTTATTTTTGAAATACATATGTCCTGAGACCAATTATAAAACAGATTTATTTTATCCGGATTTTTCAATAATTGAGAAATAGACTGGATGTAACATAAATTAATATTGTTTATCAATTTAAATTACTTAATTAATTTACCTACATATAATTGTTAATTCCACTGGCTCACAATACTTACATGTATATTATATAATTATCATTACAAAATGATATGTAATATAATGCTTATCAATTGAACGACGTAACATAGCAAGAGTATGATTGTTTCGTGCGAGCAGGCGACGCTGGACACGCTGAAGTCGCTGCGGCAGGTGGAGTGCCTGCACGCGGCCGAGTGCGTGTTCGTGGTGGTGTCGTCGCACGGCCACGAGCGCGCCGGGCTGTCCGACGTCGACGTGTCGTGCTACGACGGCCGCGTCAGCGTCTACGACTTCATCGACTTTTTCAGCAATACCAACTTCCCCGAGCTGCAGGGCAAGCCCAAGGTCTTCATTTTCCAGATATGCCGGTCGGTGACTTTTGGATATGACTATGTTTTGCTTCTTATATCTCCGGAAATCAAAGAACATTATTGCATGATCGCTACTATTAATTTTGTGGTTATTATTATTCCAATATAATCAACGTCGTAATGTTCACTTGAGATGCCAAAGTTTGTAACATTTCTTTTGCTAATTTATTACCTATTTCTTTTGCTAATTAGGATTTTTAACTTTTAGCTTAATTTTTATAGGTGTAAATGCTCTTCCATGAAGTTATAAGTTACTGCCAAATTATGTTGTGTTTACTTGAAAAATATATTTTAAAAGAAATAATGCCAAAAAAGTATCTTATATCTTCTGAGTCGTAGTTTAATTTATCAATAGTGGCCGCAAGGACAACTACCTGACACGCCGCCTGCAGCGGGAGCGGGACGGCGCCGCGGGCGCAGACAACGGGCCGGAGCGCGACGGCGCGGGGGAGGGCGACGGGGCGCCGCGCGCCACCCCCCGCCCCGACGTGGACAACGACCGCGAATACTCCGATATCCTTATCGCCAACTCCACAATACCAGGTGAGCTTTTTCAAGCAAAATTGTCCTCGCCATGCTTGCAGGTATATTTAGAATTTAATGAAGCCAAATAGCCTACATCCTCATTGCACAACCGTACTGTGAGGTCACGTGACACTCGTTATGAACTGTGCGCTCGCAGGTTTCGTGTCGTACCGCGACGCGGAGAAGGGCTCGTGGTACATCCAGGCGCTGTGCGAGGTGTTCGCGGCGCGCGCGCACGAGCGCCACGTGCACGACCTGCTGGCGCTCGTGGACCAGCGCCTCGAGCGCACCTTCCGCGGGCAGACCTCCTCCTGCGAGAGCTGGGGCTTCAACGGCCGCCTGTACCTGCACCCCGGCCTCTTCGAGGACGACGCCGCCCCCCGCACCTGATCTTAAATATTTATAATACAAACAGTGCTAAGGTTACAGTGTGACTACTATTATGAATATAAGTATCAGGCGACATGCGACGTTTTAAAATAAGCCATATCTTACGTAATTTTAATATCGAATTTTTACGGAGATTTTATTACTAAGAAAATCAAATCTGTTAACAATATAAACAAAACTATATTATATAGACGTGATATTATAAACTAATGTTTACTCAACTGTGCGTTATGAAAGTAACTTTAAGCATTGGACACTTCTAATTGGTATTAAATAATGGTGTTAAATTGTATTAAGGAACTCTAAGTTTTGTCATGATTTTTGGCCGCAAGCCCTTTTTCATTGCTGCGAGATTCCTGAAGCATACTTATATTACCTTGATTTTAATTCTTAACTAAGTAGATGGTGAAAATGTCCGAGGCATTTGAATTAACAACTTTGACTACGGCGCGCATTTTAGATTGAGTCAGGATTGCGGGAGGTGGTACTAAACTGGAGCTATTTTCTCTTGACGGAAGATATGCCGAAAATTCCCACAAATATTGTATTTTTTAGCATCCGTATCATATTTACGAATACACAAACGTTGTTTCCCCTCGCAGACTTATAGCGCCGACGCTATATATTATAGCACGGCACTTGTGTTAGTCCATAATCCATACAGATGTGTACGTACAACACGGTCGTGTGGAAGCCGCAAGCGCGTTGCGCCAACTAATGCACAGCCGTTTCGTACGCCGCAGGAAGTGGTAATAACAACTAAAATCACTCGTGTTTATTGTCTCAGGAAGCATTAACTTTAAAATTATTTTAGTTAGATACAGTCTGTGAATATAACTTCTATGGTTGGATCAAATTACTTGTACGCATGTTATGAGTTTATTGATCCAATAATAAGGGGTGATACTGAATGTATTTACTCATGCTATTTATAAAAATATGGTGTTGCCATATTACCAACAAAAATAGTTTGCCTTACATTAGCCATGCTTAATGTCTTGATGTGCTTTTATTGTGCTGATCTACCTTATGGGCATTTATGTAAAATATTATAAATAATATTTTTAATAATTTTTAATGAATAACTTATTATTGTATATTTTTTAGGATTTCTACGAAATATACTTTATACTAACAAACCTTTCTTTTATTACGATTAAAACACATTTATGCCATGCATATTTTATTTATTTGTTAAAATATATTTTAAGACCACATACAAAAATATACATAGATTTTAGAATGCAGCTTAAAAATGATTGATTTTGAAAAATTGTTGCCTGGTAAATAATTTTTAGGGCAATTACTTATTATTTGCATGTTTTGAATACAAAAATAACTACTTTTAAAAATCAACCATTTCTTAGCTACGTCTATATTCTGATAGACAATATATTTTGAAAAGTGTGTTCTCACTCTTTCCTTATTTTGGAAGTATACAACAATCGATACACAGGAAATTTATTAAATGCAAGTGGGAAGTTAAAACACTTTAAACGTGTTGTTTTACTGATACTAACGAACCCTAGACGTTGGGAGCTTACACAAATACCGTAACAAACAGTTTTACATTGAGCTTATCGTGTGCAGAGTCCGTACTCCGCGCCGCATCGTCGAGCGCTGCAGTACACATTAAAATATGTGATATGTATACAATATAAAAATATTTAAATTTTCATTTGTTACAGTTCTAAATAAATAATTTTCATGTCAACGTTGCTACCTTCACTAATCACTTCAGTGTTTGTATATATTTGTACTAAATGTGTGTACCAATGTGTCCATACGTGTATGACGTAACCAGTGGGTATGTAACAAGTAACAAAAAAGTAATATTTAAGTAAATATCGTAAAATTTGCTCATTTTGACACTGACATGGGTTTGATCAAAAATCATAAGTATGTGTATATAATAAGTAAAGTATCTTTTAAGCAAAGTTTCAGCCAACATAGTTTAACTATGAACAGCAGCATTGTGATGATATTTCCTATCGATCCGAGACAGATGCAACGAGCACACTCAGCTTGCTCAAGTTCAGCCATTGGCGGATGCACTGTTGCCTCTCATTGAACTGCACATAACTGTCGCACTTGTCTAAGTTATCAGCGGAATGCAGGCCGAGCTCGTTCTTTACGAAGTCAGAGTACTCATTGATCTTCTCCAACCATTTCTGCAAGGGACCGATGAGGGAGCTCTGGTACAACCAGTTCAAAACGGAAGTTCGCGACCACCACGACTCGAACGATTTCCAATCGTAAACGATAATGCCATCGTACCAGTTCTTCTTGACCTCACTTTCGTCTCGGTACTTCGTCCATCTTTCGCAGCACTTGAGTCCATCGATGGCGGCGTCGCCTACAAGGAAAGCCACTATCATGTCGACCGTATCATTGGAGTCGCGAAGTTGCATCGGAGAGCGGTAGTCGTCAGGTATAATGTTGGTATCAGACGAGGTGGCCGAGGGGGTGGTGGTGGAGGTGGTCGTGCTGACGGTAGTGGTAGTGGTGGTAGTGGTGGAGGTGGTGGTGGTGGCCGTGGGAGCGAGCAGTGCGGCGGCGACCAGCGCGGCGAAGGCGGCGGTGGCGGCGGCGGTGGCCAACGCGGCGCCGAGCGAGGCCGCGGCCGACCGCGCGCCACAAGCCGCCAGGTCCGCGTACGTGAAGAAGCCGTGTAGCTGCGCCTGCTTTAGTGCCACTTCGCGCTCCAACCACTCCAAGCCCGCTTCGAATGATTTCTCACTTACGTAAACATTCCAATCCTATACAACAAACAAAATTTATGTGATCATTCATGGTATGCTCGGAGTTTCCTAATGGAAAATCAGTAGAAGATAAAACTTACAATGGCGTTGAGGAACTCGATTTCAAGCTTTTTAAGCTGGGCCACCTCGAGGCCACCGGACGCGGCCCACTCGGAGCAGATCACCTCGTCGTCTTCACCGTCGTCTTGCAAGAATTTGTTGCTAACCATCTGCAATCAGCATTTTACTTATTTATGCATAACATGCATGCAATGTATTTATAAGTTACACTAGTTTAAATAAAAATATAATAACAACGAGACATATAGGATCTGCTTTATCCATTAATATTACCAAGGAGACAAGGAATAGGTCAGAGGGTGCGGCGGCAGCGAGGTAGTCGGGGTTGCAGCGCTTGAGCCGCTCCAGATAGAGTATGGCGAGCACGAGCGCGCACGGCGACACGCAGGCCGAGCGCGCGATGCGCGCCGCCTCGTCCGCGTGCAGCCGGCGCAGCGAGCGCCCGCGCTGCGCCACCGACCACAGCGAGCACGAGATCTCTGCGGCCAGACAATGTCACGTTATGACACATGTGCTTTATTGTATACCGAGTGTAGTATCCAAAAATTTTACATAAAACACTCCCATACATTTTATTTCTTGGTAAGTACAAAAACATGTATTCAAAGCTCTTGTGTGTGTGTATAGAAAGAAATCACAAGGCGTGAGATCCGGGGATGTGGCGGGCCAAGGGGTTGCACTATTATTGGCTATTAAGCCATTAAAATTGTTTCGTAAGGAATTAATTACAACATTTGTATTATGTGCAGGTGCTCCATCTTGTTGAAAAATAAATTAAATAAATTCCATTCACGAATAAAGAAACTAAAACCTTTCTACTATCCCATACTAAATGTATGGGAGTGTTTAATGGTTGTTTCTTGGATTTTTCTCGTTTTATTTTTAAAAAGTTATTATTGTCATTTTACTCATTAGATAAAGTGCTTTCGATATCAGTTCAAAGTTTTTATTGACGTAATAGATATAGAATAATCGCCTGTGCACACTTAACGATTACACTCGGTATATCGCTTGCCAGTCAAATGTAAAGTCAAACATATTTTAATAAATTATTAAGTATGTACTAAATTACATTATCATTATAGTATTTTTATTGTTATAATATATATACAGACTAAATACTAGAAAAATCTAACTACACACAAAATAACAGTGCCGTCTTATCGACGCTGCCGGTGACAAGAGGGCTGGTTCATATCTTGCGCAGAGAATTGCGATTGCTATTCAGCACAGGAATGCAGCTGGTGTTCTTGGAACCATGCCGCATGGGCACGGACTCCCATTAGATTGTCTAGGTTAAGTTTTATAATTAGTTTTAAGATTTTCATCATTGTAAATATGACAATAGTTAAGATAAAATTAATTCACGTAAAAAAATAACAAAATGACGAGTCCAAATAACAGAAAAACAAGATAATTCTGGCTGCAATAGTGACAAAACATGTTGGCCACCAGCCCATGAATCCCTAAAAGCTTAAACAAGTTGCAATTATTCTCTGTAGGACCTACTTTTATATTATGTATATACAATACATTAAACTAGTTTCATACTAGGATATTTATATATGTCTGATCTAATTTTATTCCCTAAACTTTAAAATAATAGGTTTTTAATTATATGCTTATGGATTTAAAAAAAAATATAAATATCATGTGACATAAATTTAATTTAGTAACTTTTAACAAGTAATCTAACAGATTTTCAATTAACTGATCATAATAATTAATAACCACCAATAATAAAATTGCATTGAATGTGATGTATATGATTGAGGATGGGTCAGAATTCCTCAGATCAGAGTTACAGCCCCGCCCCATAGCTCAGTAAGATGACAATTGTTGTACTCAAGGAAATGTTATTTTTAATTCCCGAATTGTCTATTCTACTAATTAGTGTTATCATAATAATGTAGATATGTAGATGATTCACCAGTGACAGGCAGACTGAGACAGGGCAGTGAAGGCAGCTGGCCGTAGTACAGGCTTTTTGAAATCCGCTTCAAGAATTCCTTGTGGTCACCCATTGTCTATATTAAACAATACATTATACTGTAAATTATAAATTAAGTGTTTTATTTCATTTTATGTATGTATGAATTATGGATGAACAAGAGTAATGTTTATGTTGGCAAGACGGGACGGACATTACCTCTGTGTATGTGTAGATGATACACTGATGCTAAAAAATACAATATTTCAGTGAATTGTCGGCGCATCTTCAGTCTAAAGAAATAGGCTCCAGTTTAGTGTTGTCTCCCACGACACTGACCTGGTCTAATCGATTTTTGACAAAGAGCTATGATACTCTCATAATTAGAAAATAACATATGTAACCTCCAAAATTTAACACAAAGAAAACAAACTATTTTAAATAGTGCTTTAGACAAACATTACGGCAAAACATATGTTATTTTACAATTAACAAATCAATCTTTATGTTAATAAATAAACACATACTCTCCGGCCAGCTGGTAATAACACAAAGTTAAGACATAATAATTTCGATGGGTCTTGTATGGATTGCAATGATCGTAAACTGTGTCATCAAAGTATGTTATATCAGATGTATGACTCATATTTGTATAAACATAGTACAAACAAGTTAATCACGTTTACGTATACGTGGTTACAAATCGGATATCACCGGTTCAACGAATCATCTCAGAATTTTGTTAAGGAATTTTATTTCAATAGTTCTTCTCTTTATGTAACCCAACCCTATTAGCATGTAAAGTATCGTGAATAGAACTTAAAAAAATCTTTAAAACTAGACCGATTAGAAACAAATTTTTAGTTGTAGTTTCAAGACACGACGTGCTTGACCTCCTTTTTACCTTGATCTTGGTCCTCGAGCCCTCCTTTTTTCTTTTCGACACGTTTGACATCCTTATCTTTTTTTTAGAACTAAATCTTAATTTTAGATTATCAAGAAAAACAATACACAAACAATTGGGTTAAATCAGACACAAAAATCCAAAATCGTCGAATTTGTCGACGAATTTCCGAATTTGCGATGACAAAGGTGACAGTGATGACAATGACACTGACAGTACCAAAACATTTTTACACCACAGTTGAGACAAAAGCGCTCCATACTATTGACTAAAGAGTGTTGTAGTATGTAGAAAAACACTAATTCAGTGCTTCTAAAGTCGTTTTTGAAAGTTACAGTGTTTTGAAATGGCACGATAATACACTATGAGGAAGTCTCTCTCTTTATTCTGTTCTGTCGAGTCCCTTGAGCCAAGCACTGCCTTTGCCAACCAACAGTTAAATGGTTTATATACTTAGAGTAGTATTGTTAACTACCTGAAATTTATTGTTCCTGTTTATTGTATTATTGTATACCTAATTTTGTATACCGTGACATTAGAAAAAAATTAAACCATAGATTAACCATAGACTGCAATCTTCAAATGTCAGTCATTATTGTCATTTTATTTTGTCAAGCCAGTGAAATGTTCGGCGGATGTGCTATTCTTTGTCGAAAAAGAGGGATAAATTCAATTGTAAATATAAAAGGAAATAATATATCGTTACTTCAATTAGGAAAACAAGTTGTATACCTAAACTATAGTTTGAAATGAAAAGTTTATGTAACATTCAAAGGAACGTGTGTGGGCTTTTGTCGGGAATATTGATTTGTTTTATTCCGTGAACTGTCGTGAATGAAGACCATTTTTCGAAATGATGTAGGTGGTTTAGGCTGTGACTAGAGACACCGGAGTAGAACCTGTTGGAGTGGTGTTTGTAATTAAAGGCATGCTGTGATAATGCATAAGCAAGATGAAAACTAAAAGTTTTCTGTTGTTCTCTACGTCCGTATTCGCAATAAGCATATTTCTGATAGTATTCCATTCACAGCCACCACAGTCCATCCAGAATATAGTGACCCAGACTCATCAACATATAAAAGATTTTCAGGTAATTTACTAAAAGTGTACATTATAATTTGAATGTCTTTAGTTTAGTTTGTTTTTACTAAGTTGTTTTTGTATGAGTCATATAAATGAGGTTTTTACTAATTAAATAACGCTTAATACATCCTTAGTTCCACATTAAGTTACCAATTACAAACACAAAGAAGAGTTCTCAAACATCCAGCAACATGAATACAGCCATCAACAACTTAATATCAAATGAATAGTTTAAATGTCTGTTTGACTAATGGCAGACAAATTCTTTGTGTCTGACTAGTATGGGCTGTCTACTGCCCCACTGCTACATGGTGTAATCATTATCCATTTAAACCTTATCTCCCTGGCCTACATGGCATGTATTTTATAAGGTAATAGTATCAGGCAGTATTTGTGGGAATGGAGACTACTAAGCTGTGATAAAACTAGTAAAAGTTATGTTAAAGGTAGTATTAGCAGATTGTAGTGAAGTAATTTTAATATAGCTAAAATGTTTCTTTATTATTGCCACTTGATGTAAGATAAAAAAATATTAATAATAAAAAATATGAATAATGAAATATAAATCTTTATACATACATATAGAATAGATAAACTAACTTGTTAAACTGAATCTTGCATTCACCTTGAAACAATACACAATGCAATGAAATAACACTAATACAGTAATAACACAAAACATTCAAAAAGTATTTATAATTTGCCTTTGCATAGACAATTAACATTTTTTGTAATAATGTGTAATTTTAGTTAATTAATGTCTATCTTACTTGCAATATTAACATCATAAATGGTTACACAAATGGTTTTTGTTTGTAAAGTTCAGTGCATGGTTTGCCATCCGACTGGCATACACATTTCTGAATTACAGGTATCCGTTATGTATAACAAAAAATATTAAATAAACTTGCAGTGGCAATTGGTTTAAAATCATTAATTAATATTGTGAGCTACAAACCATAGTTGCATGCAAACAAAATGTTTTTTTTATTGTGTTTCAATTCTACTGTTAGCCACTATTACTGTCTACTATTACACAATTGGATTTTTACATTATTATAGGTATACACTGCTTAAGGAATGATAAAAAAATTGTAATACGTGGTTTAATTTGTCTCAATTAAAGTAAAGGTTTTGCAGCAACACTAATGGATTAAAGCTGAAAATATATATATAAAGTAGAAACCAAATTACTTTTATTTTTGTTACTGTCATTAATGCCAAAACCTATTGTTGAATTTACATTATAAAATTATAGTTGGGAAGAATTTATCATTAAGAATATAAATACAATGTACAAGTGGTTTTCATTTGTGGACATATTTTGCTTGCAAGGGTAAACTGCAACTTGAATGTTTTAGAAGTGATTGATTTATTGAAGCTGATTTAAGTACTTTTTGTTGACATTTTAGTTGTAAATATTTAAAAACATGGTTAAACCTCATCATTTGTCTATGGTGACAGGATCAGCACACCTATTCCTGGATTATAGCAGCTGTATTCATGTTTCCGCTTTGCTTTAAAGGGTGTGCTATGTTAGCCCTTAAGAGTAGCCCTTGTGTAACCAGTTGCTGGTATTCTGGTCTATGAGGTGTTATACATGTCAATGAGCAGTGTTCACCACATTACATTATGTAGGCTGTGTACTTGTTTGCTATATCTATAATAAGTAAAAAAATGTGTAAAGGAAAGTTAAATTTGCGATAGTGTCATTAAATCACAACATAGTAGGCTTCTCTGTCCCAGGAGCAGCTGCGAGATGTGGAGGAGCGGCACCTGGTTCAGGAGGAGCGCTACCTGCGGCTGGTGGGGTTGGGGCCGGAGGGCTCGCGCGAGGTGGCCCGCAACGCGAGCGCGCCGGTGCTCGTGACGCACGCGCGAGGCGACGACCACGCGCTCGCTGTCAGCTTCGTGCGCGCCGCCGCCCGCCTGCCTTACACCGTCCTGCTGTACAACTTGGGACTTAAGCCATATTCCTTGGCTGTGGTGAGATACTATGTGATACCTGTATATATTTGCACTCGATCAGTATGATGCATTAAAGTTTTAATCCCTTATATTCTGTGTGTACAAGACATTTTTCCCGTACGTAAAAGCGGTAGAGCCATTAGAGCTCGCCCGGGACGGTACCACCGCCACCCTCATAACCCGC
>DWON01002517.1:0-20343 GCA_018251015.1 Phocides pigmalion okeechobee
CACATTATTGGAGGCGACCATCTTAGTCCTCAAGAGTAGGAACGCATCCGCGTCCATCCTTAAATCGAACTTCTGTTTTCTTTGAGATTGGATGTGGTTGTCCATGGGCTGCAGTGACCGCTTAACATTAGGTGGGCTGCATGCTCGTTTCTTACTCTTTCACAATAAAAAAAATCTGATATCCGGTATTCGGTCAAAATATTATCCGTTTCATCTGTAACAATCGGTGTCCAGGCGGCAGAAGCCCACGCGCAATGCAAGGCGTACTCGCACAAGCGGCGGCGGAGCGCCAAGCCCGCGCCCGTGTCCACGTCGGCCTCCACCTCCGCCTCGGCCTCCACCGAGGAGGCGCGCGACACTTCGCCGCAGGTAACTATAAAGGAACTGTGGAGACCTGGATAATTTCAACCCAGTCCACCACGAGAGACCGTTTCTTCCGATGGACATACGAGCGGAGCAGAACGTCGACCGATTCAAATTCAAATGTGATGTGATTCAATACTGTGATGACTGACGCCTACTAACCTAAAAATGATTTTGTACACCGGTTAAAGGTAGAATAAGCTGATCAAAATGTGTTCTATTTCCTCCACCTTGTTGTTTACAGACAAATATTGCAAAAAATGTTATTTTGGTATATGTTCCATGTATACGTACATGTGCATTTAGTAACAAGCGTTTATATTAATATTAGAAATAGATTGAAAATAAATTGGATCACATAGCAGAGAGGGCGCAAATTATAAAATATTGTGTGTGTTTTTATTCAAGCGCTTGTGTTTTGGAGTTTCTTTCGCCGACTTCTCCAAAACGAAACACCTTACGAGTCGGTGGTAGTTTATTGACGTTCAAAAAGAATTCTGTAAAGAATCTACTTTGAATAAAAATATTTTGA
The DNA here is from genome assembly GCA_018251015.1 of Phocides pigmalion okeechobee. Classification (NCBI taxonomy): domain Eukaryota; kingdom Metazoa; phylum Arthropoda; class Insecta; order Lepidoptera; family Hesperiidae; genus Phocides; species Phocides pigmalion. The sequence goes on from DWON01002517.1 coordinate 896, forward strand.
TTTTTATTTTTGATTTGATTTGATTGTTCTAGTCAAAAGATAATATAAAATTCTATAAAAAAACCGAAAATGAGATCATATGAAACATACTTAGGATTGGGATGAAATTGGATCACATAGTATCGATGGCGCAAATCAAATAATATTGTGTGTGCTTTTTATTCAAGCGCTGGCCGGCAGGAAGGCCGTGGCCACACACACTGTACGCCCCGGACACCACGCTGTGATCCTTGGCTAACAGCTCGCCCCACACAACATACAGGCACATGGAACCGTTTGGGCACAGTATCCACTCACCCGTGTATCACGGACAAAAAAAATACAGTTTTTTTTATATTTTGGACAAAAAAAATCTTGTTTGCTAGGATGATGTATTTGTATTAAAAAAACAGTGCTTTTTAAATTTTTGAATTAAAAATTATTTTATTAAAGTTACACTTTAATAAGTTAATTGAAACTTTAATAAATAATAAAAAAATTTAGAAAAATATTAATAGAATATTGCAAAGAATTTTGGAAAATGAACTCCAATAAAAATATTATTAAGTAGAACTTAATAGAATAATTGAAAAGTATAACTTTGATAAATTAATTTGAAAATTTGTAGAAATATGAGAATGTAACATCTCCAATCTCACTATTAATAATATATCTTAGTCTGCCATCACTATATTAAAAAAAAATCTAGATGTGTTTTTTCGATGAAATAGTATTCTGTGGTATTCTAAGTTGCTAAAATCTACTTTACAAAAATCTGCTACCTATAATGGTTTACATTTCAAAGCATACACTGTGAGTATAGGAAAAAGTTAAGAGCATAAAAGTATATACCACTTTCCCCTCCGGCGTACAACACTGCGTTGTATTGCGCGGCGCAATGCGCTTGCGGCTTGTACACACCTGTGTTGTACGGACAAATCTGTGTGCATTACGGGCGAACAAAAGTGCCGTGTTTACGTCAGCGATACTGCAGGCGGACATTACGTCTGTGTATTCGTAGATGATACACAGATGATAAAAAATACAATATATCAGTGAATTTTCGGCGTATCTTCAGTGCTCCAGTTTAGGCCGCCTCCCGTAACGCTGACCCGATCTAATATATGAGCGCCGCCATCGCGTTAATTAATAAATTAGAATAGAAATATTATTCAGATGTACTGTAACCACGTCGCGGTATCCGCAGGACACGTCCAGCGAGTCCCCGCACCACCACCAGTACAACGACAAACTGCAGCCTCCCGCGCAGTACGTTCCTGTGTTTGCCTTGAATGCACTGGGTGAGTTATTTTTTCTATACTTTTATATATCTATTTAGTTTTTTATAGTGAGTAGAGTGATTCGTGAAGGTTTTGGTGCTTAATAAGTTGAGTGAACGAGAAATTAAATGTTTAAATCTAATATAGTAATTCAGCCGTCGTTCGGAACAGATGTTACTATTGTTAGTTTTCGTACCTAAACTAGGTAATTATTGCATAAGTAATACTGATTACACATTATCGGAGACGACCATCTTAGTCTTCAAGAGTAGGAACGCATTCGCGTCCACTCATAAAAAAAACTTCTGTTCTATTTGAGATTGGACGTGATTGTCCATGGGCTGCATTGACCACTTAACATCAGGTGGCCTGCGTGCTCGTTTCTTACTCTTTCACAATAAAAAAAATATGTAAGTAAATATAAAGTCCATCGCAAGTGTGTCTTCATTACAATGTGCAATGTGTGCAGGCAAGTACTACGTGCCGCTGAGCGTGGAGTACGCGTGCCTGGCGCGGCAGCTCGGGCCCTACGACGTGCTGGACGCGCGCGCGGCGCAGCTGGCCGCGCCGCTGCACCCCGTCACCATCCACGTCAACTTCCAGCCCTGCCTCAACTACCACGTCAAGCGCGAGCCCTCCGAGCGCGACTGGCGGCCTGCGTAGATCGCGTACACCTCACCGCCTACCGGCGACCCGTGCGTATCCCCGCAGTGACCGCCGCTTACCGACGTCTCGACACATGTATCAGTTAAGGACCACTTCGATACGTCATCGGCAACATACTCAACTCGCGCGGACCACGTAGGCGTGTCAAAATCAAAACGTCAAACAACACTTCCATACGTCTTCGAACACTAACGTACGTACTCGTTCTGTTTAATAAGATGTCGAATGAACTTGCTTTCCTTGTGAAACATGCCGATATACTCATTCAGTATAACAGGAGATTGTCGAATAAGGTTCGTCCTTATGAAACCTGAGCTACTTCCGAAATTTAAAACCAAAAATGGTGATCGTGATGGTTTTGCCCGAGAGATCGTTTCGTGGAACTAATTAGTACAAATATCAGTTGAACACTTCAAGAAGTCACCACAGTAGAAGGCATGAACAAGCCAATTGATACAATGAGGAAACGCTATTAAAGGAACTTGGGTTTGTCCTTGTAAATTATATGCTTATGGACATTCTAGTATAAATGTCATTTGAGAAACACTTCGTGCTTGAAGTCGTCACATACTTTATGTATAAAAGAACGCAATGGAAACAACTGAGTTATTCTTGTCAAGTTAAAAAACATTTTAAACGAGCATGAAATTGCTATATGCGGTACACCGTTTATATACTATATACAGAGAGTGAAAGGAAAGCTCAAAAGAACTAAAATTTGTCCTAATAGAACATACATTCATAGATATTTTGGAACAAATCTCAGTTGGGGAATTAAACCAGTTAAGGACCGAATATCACGAATAAACATAATATAATTTGATACGGAACATATTTTGATTGACAAAAATTATTTCAACTTCAAGACAAGCTCAAAGAGAATGCGTACTCAAAGTCAAAATCCACAATAAAAATTTTTGACTTGACTTTGTACTTTAATCCTAAGTAGAATGTGGTCTCGTGAATAACTTAGCAGACTTTTGCCAGCTCGGAACATGTAACAGTGGTGCAAGTGATATTTAGCTTAGACATCAATATTTTTAAGGTGTTTTCAAGGGACTCAAAATGCAAGAACTCAAGCCAAAAAAAGGTTTTATGTGTGACGTTTCGTGCTTAATGACAGTGACATTTCGCGCATTAAGTGTTTTCCATCGTTAATTAATTTAAGATAAAATCTAATTACGTAAGGAGTACAAATCACAATAGACATCCTAAACAAACTACCTCTTTTTAATAAATAAATAAAATAGCGATAGTTTCACTTTACGCTGCTTATCCATAGACAACAATGAATGTCATGTCCCTTTTGAAGTTGCTACTGAAAAGGATGAAGGTTATCTATTTTTTGGATTTTTTTGAAATATGCCAATTTACACAGAATATACATAAAAATTAAGAGATTCAGATTCCTACCAATTTTGCCATAAAATCGGATAACAGCAATATAGTTAATGTTTATGTGTAACATGCAAACATTTAAATAAATTTATTTTTTGACATGATAAACAATTTCTTTTAAAAATTTATGAAAAATTTTATTGCCATTGTAATTTTTATAACATTTCTTTTAAATAGTTTTTAGTTCTTTACTCCTACTTATTACATACGTAATATCGCATTTACGACTTATCATTAATAATATTCCCAATATTATTTATAAATGTTATCGAAATGGAGAGATTGTAATTATGTTGATTCGAAATTATTTCAATTACTTTATTATATGTAATAAGTATTTATTGAACCTAGTTAAAACTTTGTTAGTTACCTTAATTAAGGTAAGGGATCATTCATGTATTGTGTAAGCAGAATTTTAGTAATTTTTAACACTTTCCCTGCAGGGTACATTGCTGTGTATTGTGCGGTGCGACGCGCTTGCATCTTGTATACCTGAGTTGTATGTACAAATCTCAGTATGCATTACGGGCAAATAAGTGATGTGTTTACGTCAGCTCTATAAGACTGAAGGCGGACATTACGTTTGTGTATTCGTGGATGCTACACTGGTACTAAAAAATACAATATTTATGCGAATTGTCAGCGCATCTTTAGTCTACAGAAATAATTTCCCGCAGCGCTGAACCGATTTAATATTCGAGCGCTAGTCAGTGTTAAATCTATACAGGTTTCATTATTGTTATTGTAAATAATAAAAATCTGACGTAAACATCATACAGACCTCCGGTCCTTATATCATTAAAAAAAAACTAAAACAAAAACTAACTTCCTTCGGTGCTTACATTATCCTTGAATTGTCCCTAAATGGATATCTAGTACTTGTTACCCATTTCTGTTTCAATGTTAATTAAATTTCTTATTGCAGAAAAGCTGCTTTTCACTGTTTGAATGTATAGTATTTTATATTATATTGATAAATATTTAAAGATAAATGTATTTATAATTAATTGTTGAGACTATGCATCTAATTTTAATAAAAACATATTTTAAAAGTTTAAAATTAGTATAAAACAATTCAACGAACTTTTTGATATTATCCACTTATCTTTTAATAAATTTGTAAAGACTTACACTTCCATTTTTTATTGTTAAATTCAACCAGAACTTTAAGAATTGATGTAACTTTCAACACAGATTTCGTATGACACGGAAATCTTGTAAACAAGCTAATACGTATGTTCAATATGATTATATGAATGTCGATAAAACTGGGGGAGGTTATGATAATTGTTTTTTTGTTTTGTATATATACACTATTGTAAATTTTTGTTATGTAAATGTGGTTTACACAAAAACCCCATATTATATTATCTATGTTAGCATTATTTTTTTTAATAGTTGTGGTGGAAGTGAAAAGAAGACTGCTAAAGACTTGGCATAGACAATGTTCAGTGTTCTTAGTTACGGCTGTGATAGAAAAGAATGTACCTAGTCAAGGTCCCGGGAGACACTTGATGAAAAGATTTTTTGAACATTATTTTGATAATAAGACTTGATGTTGTTAGTCATAGTTATTATTATATAGATTTTAAGATTGAATTATTTTAATTGTAAAATTCTAATATTAAAATGTTTCCGCCATTTTGTTGTACATATTCATTTTAGTAGTAACCATTTTTTTATATGGTAACGCATACTCGACTAATAAAATGACTGATTATTATTTTATCACATATAAAAGAGCTAGATGCTCTTAATTATTTTGTTAGTCAAGTACATTATGGCCATTGAGAAATAAAAAATATAATGTTTATTTTTAAGGGTGCGTTTTTTATTTATCTTCTTTTGGGTGAAGTTATAATGCTTTAACACTGACTACAGTGCTCATTATTATATCTAGTCACTATTGAATGAGGTGGCATTAGACTGAAGCCGTTTTCTGGAAGATGTACCAAAAATTCACACAAGAGCTGTGTTTTTCAGCATTCATGTAACATCTACATATATACAGACATTGTCTCCATCTGCAATCTTGTAGAGCCTATGTAAACACAGCATTTGTATTTGCCTGTAAGCCATACATAAATCATCACATACTTGGTCTGTCCAGCAGTTCAGAATGGCTAAAAAGTTACATCTAAACTACGATTGCGAAACTATCACTAAGTTTATAAAATTATTTGAAATAAACTTTCTGTAAGTCAACAATGGTTTCAATTTTCCATCACTATTAGGTTACTTATATTAGTGAAAACTCACACCTTTCTTAGAGGGTTTGTCGTATTCAATAAATAGTAACAAATTGGATTTGACGTCGTTAGCTCAATTACATTATTTAACTATTTTATTTCTCATGTATGTACGTGTAATTATATGCTTCGTCGCTCAGCTCAAGGTATGTTTACTTCATACTTGTATCGACATATTGCCTTCAAGTGTTCAACAAACTTAACTGGACTATATATTAGAAAATATATCCGCAAGTCCGAAAATGAACATAATCAGAAGTTAACAATCCTAACCTTACTATAATTTCGGAATGTCAGTTTTTTGTCATTGTCAGTCGGTGCATCGCTATTTTTAACTGAAGTTTTTTATTTTGTGGAATGGCATTTCACCTTTAGGATATTTTATCAAAGGATAAATATCAAATCAACTATGAAATAGCTACTTCATATTTTACACCTCTATAGAGAGGATTAAATTCTACTAGTAACTGGAGTAAGTAAATCACTATGTACTGAGTTTTGCAATTATCGATAGTTTACTATGCTGCTACCATAACCTCGAAAATTAGTCATATCCCACAGATCTATAATATATAGATACGCTTGCATACAGAATATAATTTAGGTCTTTCGTGTAATATTGATAGCACTTTTCAATTATAGTATTGAAATTTACCATATTATCTATCTTAACGTTAGTGAAATTCGTTCATCTGTTCTTGAAATTGAAGTCCGTTTGAAAATTTTATTATTTGATTCCGAAGATGACATAGATGATATTTATTACAACTATGACTAACTGAACTGATAAAAAACTGCTATAATATTGGCCTTCTTTTGATATTGTAACAGATAAGCGACCCCCCCGATCGGTATAATAATTAACCGAATTATATTTAGACTCCCTGAATTAGTAGAAACTGAGCACACCAATGGTAAACTTTTTTTGCAGATAGAGCAGGACATTTAGTTGGTGTCAACTTTGGATATTAAGGGTTTTTAATTCCAAGGTGTAAATATTAGTAGGTATTGTTGCTCTTTTATCTGGAACTACAAATTAGTTCCACGTTTTCAACTCTCAAAAACCTGTATGTAACGGTGCACTTCAATGATTATTACAATTTCTTAATTTGATTTTACTTTAAGACATTAGACATGCAACGTAAAAGGTGGTAGGGCTATAATGACTGGTTAGGTACCACCACCAGCCCTATTATTCGTAATTGTAGTATTTTCGTTGGAAAAGTGCAATTGACTACACAAGCGAGACGATCATCTTTTAGTTTTCAGGAGTAGCAACGCATCTAAGTACTATTCAGGCAGGAATTGAATCCTTTTTGAGTTTGGATGTAGATGTCCATGAGATGCAGAAACTAGATTTTCATTATGTTCATTTTAGTCAAATTATCAGGATTCTGGTTTCAAATAAGGAAAAGGCGATCAATTCAAACAAAGATTTTATGTAATTAATTATCATAACATCTTTTATTCTATATTATTATTTTAAATTTTACATGTTTAGTTCAAACATTAAGAAAGAAATAATATTTGACATCTGGATAATATACAGCTCTACTATGTTATGATCCACTTACAGTAAAAAATTATATTATTTATATATTGCAAAATATTCCATTGTTACATCGAATACCTTACAGGAATAATGAATTTGGATAGACAACCCAAGGTGGGAGTGAACAGAACACAGGATTAATAAGTACAACAGAGTACTAACGCTAGATACACTGCAAACGATAAAAAGGGTGCGTACCTTCATCGACATTAACAAAATATATGTAGCATTTGCTTATCCGTTAACCGCTATAATATATACAGAGACATCGTTCTACTGAATGATATTTTAAAAGTTTTTTTTATCACAAAGATTTTGTCTAAATCTACGAAGACGTTAAAAGTTGTGAGTGCACGATGGCGCGTCGTTTGTCGATACCGTACAAGTCACAACCGGGGATAGTACACGTTACAAAAACTTACAAAAATAATGCACTTGGGTTCAACTCTTACTAGAAAAAGTTCGAACTCTTACACTCGTAGTCCACTTACAATACTACCCTCATATACGTGTACAGACTCCCGCTAACCCCCATCTTACCAAAACGTCGATATGACAGTCCGACGCGATGCAAACATTATTTTATCGCCTTACAAACACATTTAATACAATTTTGACATTAGTCTCATATCATACAAGTTGATGCAGTGGGAACTACGTACAAAAATAACATTTCCCGTCGGACTATCCATATCCTTCACTCAATTTCTAGTTACAGCGCCCGCGCATCGCATCAAAGTGAAAAAACCGTAAGAAAGTTACACTAAACGCGTACACAAACATAATTAGTAATTAGCAAATACATTTACGCTAAAGGCAGTGTTGATGTATCACAGATCACTGGATGGTGTCAGCGTGTCTGTTCCATATAACACGCTTTCGTACAGTTTTTTCAATACTCGTTTAAATTTATATTATTATTTTTATTGTACATTATATTTTAAAACGACGCGCCGAAAATGCACTTCAACGACAAGACATAAAGCGCGTAATTTACATCGTATTAACAACCAGATCAGATATATTTACAATATCATTTCATTAATCACCACTGTACAACCGAGAATACTCTTCAATCCTTCCCCTATATATATAATACATAAAAAATAAAATAAAATTAAGAATTAAATAAAAACCGGCTAAAATATCATTTTGTGTGTTAATAATTCTCTATTCACTAATGTGTTTTGCCTTTAGGCGAATAATTGCAACATGTTGACTAAAATCTAATTAACTATTAGTTATGATTATGCATAAGAATTGGGTACAATAAGTAGGTAATATAACACAGTATAAACCATACGACTGTCCTATCGCACCTATAAAATGAGAGACCTATTTCGAAAAGATTGGATTTTATTCAAAATAACTTAACTATTTTTAATTGAAGTTTACACGAATAAGTTAAGTTTTAAAGATAAAAATCGATTATGAATTGATACTAAAATCGATATACATATAATATAAGGCCCCAAAAATGGATTTAATGAGAGAAATTAACACAAGCGTCAACTCAAAAACTCTCTGTTATTCCGCACAACGTTTAAATTATTTTGTATTGCGTAATGCATGGAAATAGTAACCTTTGTAATGTAGAGCAATACAAATTTTTATTAGAATTTCAAACTTTATACATTCAAATGGTTACAACTTCAATTAATAATTATGATTGATGAATATTATATTCAAACAGGGAAAAGTAATCTCCACTCGTGTCTCAAAGCTGACACACATACACACTTTTATCACACACACAAAATGAAATAAAATTATATAATATTTAAGTAGTACGTATATTTCAAAAGTACATCTAAATAATTTGTTTCTTAGAAAATATATTTAAATGTGCATTTCCATATTTTCCAAAAGTCAAAATTCTTACTTAGGTCTTTATCATTTTAGAGGTGCGATGAACATCGGGATTGCAACAGAATGCATATTTATTATCTATTTAAAAAGATGCGTGATATCTGAACTGTAGTTAGACCGGGAAGGTACCACCACCGGGTTCTTAATCCGCCGTAAAGCAACCCTTACGTTCTGGGGGAGATACGGCTACACTTGCAAGCGTGGCGACCATCTCAGTTCTCAGGAGTAGCAGTGCATGTATACACGGCAGACTGTCTGTATCATGTTTGATGTTAGTCATGGATGTCCATGGGCTACTGAGATTTAAAGTCAGTTGGTCTGCACGCTCGGTTTCTACGCTTCAACACAATAATAACTTGTCACGACTGAACAGACCAACCAATATAAGATAACAAAGAAACCAAAAGATGACAAATTCAATTACATTGTGACAATTAATTGATAATTAATACCAATTTACAAGGAACATTAATGACATAAGACAATATTTTATTAATCCTACACAACAAGTTATTAACAACCGGCATTTCTGTTTAGCAATTCAATATATTAATTAATTACAATGAAAAAAATGTGCTCAAAACAATATTACGAGTATAGATACGTGGATTCGTTTCGAGCGTGTTTCTACGTGTTTGTTTACGACACTGTAAATGCATTTAATATAATATTATATCGCAAGCTTCAAACACGAGACGCGTACAAACAAACATGCGAACTGTTATTCCATTAGCTTTATACATTCTTTAATTTTTCATAATTATATATAAACTATACGATATTTAAATAACATCATAGCGGTATTTACACATTTTATCAAATAGCGGGTAATCACTTTTTTTTAATTGTCGATATTACGAACCAGTTGCATGGCTCGTGGTCACGGGGAGAATGTATTCGCGTGACAAATATGAGAGCGCCATAAAAGCATTTATCGTGATTACCCGACATATAATAAAATATATGTAAACTCCTTCATAAGAAAATGAAGTTTGTTATACATTAAGTAAAATGTAAATTTGTGTTAACACTTTCCCTGCGCTTTACAACACTGCTGTGCTGTACGAACCAATTTGTATGGATTACGGGCGAACAAAAGTGCTGTGTTTACGTCGGCGCCACAAGACTGGGGCAGACATTACGTCTGTGTATTCGTAGATGATACACAGGTGGTAAAAATACAATATTTCAGTAAATTGTCGGCTTCAGTCTAGCCAAATAAACTCCAGTTTAGTCCGCCTCCCGTAACACTAATATGCGTGTTAAAGTGTTAACTTTGTCTCCTGGAAGCTTGTGATACGAACAAACTATACCGACGGACTCATAAACCGCATCAAAGGTCTGAATTACTTTTGAATTAATATTGATATTTAATTATAATGATAATTTGATAAGTTTGCAAAATTTAGATTAAACTTCATGAAAATGTCGAGACTTGCAGTAAAAGATAAAACTATACCCGGGAATAACTTATGTGCATAGTCTTAAATTCGTCTGTTATTAGGGTAAAGTTTGATATAAATGCGTATGAGTCGGTGTTTATTAATAACATTGATGCAGTTTTTGAGTCCGTCAGTGTGTATTCGTACAAAACCAACAAACACATAGTAAACGAACCAAAAACGAAACTTATTATGCTCCCAGTAATTAGGTCCTTTCTAATTCAACTTTAACAATTTATAGACATACAATGCATGTTAAATATAGCAACATTTTGTCAATTCACGATTTTACACGTTGGAAATTGTCGAATTACAAGAACCTACTTATATTTACAACGCCTTGCAACATATTTGTAAAAATACGGGGAGCTTATTGCAATCTATAACTCTTAAAATCAATGTAATTTGAAAAAAAAAACACATCGAAACCACGTCAACGAGATCGTCGCTCAATAAAACTCACTTCGCATAGCCAAGAACCACATTTACAATATTTATAAAAAAATATTCACTAAGCAAAAATCTCCATTACAACTAAAACAACCTTTTAGTGGCAAAAATTGCTTTTCCATACAGTTTTCCGTACAATAGTAAATTTATTCAAGACACGTCTTCTTTCCTTTAGATCGATTAGACAAATTGACAAAGACAATTAGTTCAAACCACCGCCTAAGTAAATGACACCACTTTACGATTTCAATTGATCGATACGTCCACCCAACCGTATCTTTAGCTACCCTCATTCCCACTAACAAATACAATATTTAATTCTAGATATAGCGAGTGTTATACTATAGAGGATCATTATACTATACAATAGAGAAACAGAAAAAACTATGGCTTGGCCTATCATAAAAATGTACATTAGGCGGTAAATTCACTCGGAAGCATATGAAGTAACTTTTCTATAGATTTTAAACTAATATTACCGCGGAAAATATACATTATGTTACATAACGGGTACTCAAAATTAACGCTTTTTTATTGCCGATATTTCGAACCAGTCGCATGGCTCGTGGTCACGGCGAAACTGCGGTGGCGGGGGGAGACTGTTGACCGATGCTATTGATAGATCAATCGTCCTTACGTCTAGTTCGTTTTTCTTTTTTGCGTTCCATATCACGACACAAAACACTAATTGTATCTTTATGCACTGAACTTTGCACTATTTGTGATTTACTGCAACTGGTTTGAAATATCGGCAATTAAAAAGCGTTAATCGTGAGTACCCGTTATATAACATAAAGTAACTATTCGTTAAAAAGGCTACGGTTTCGTAACGTAAATTCTGAACAGAGCTTAATAAATAACGTATCATTTAAAGTGGCAATCACTGGACTTGGATAATCAATCTATATTGGATTGGAGTCACACTTAAGTTCTGTACGAACTTATATCTTGTAAGATCTCATTCGATCTAAGTATCAGTCGTACTTTGGATAGATTTTCGACCGAATACATACGATTATGCACAAATCTTTCCGAACATTGAAATTTTGTATGTACTCGGCAGACTCGCTATGTTGATGATGCAATGGTACGGTACGTGTCAATCCCACTTGTATCAGAGTATAAACAGATACAATGGTATGGTATTATACATGGTAAAACTGCGTGTACTGGGTACAATATATAGGTTAATGTTTATAATGAGTATGAAATGATACGGTATATTACGTGATAGTTGTACGTGCATTGGGTACGAGGTGATGTGATGGTACGGTACAGTTTAGTAGTGATATTTACACTTTGTACATGATAAATTCATGATACCGTATGGTACAAAATCATGATGTCATTTGATCGTACGGTACTTGCACGAATGATGATACTACGGTACTGTACAAATTAGTCGTGCGTGTACCGAGTACAAGATGTCTGTACAACAGGATTAGTCGCGCGTGAATTGGAAACGGTGGTATGTTGGTAGGGTTAGTAGTGCATGTATAAAAAGTGATACCGTACGAGTGAGTTGTGACTTTACCGAGTACAAGATGTTGTGGGACAATACGGATTAGCCGTACGTCTTTTGGATACAAACCAATATGATGGTAATGTACGGGTGACTCGTGCGTGTAATGCGTACAAATGATGCTATGGTACGGTACGGGTTAATTGTGCATGTACGCGCGTATTGAAACAAGAATCCCACTTTATTGGATTAAATTGGGCATTTGTAGAGAATGCTAATTAAAAATCATATAATTCAATTTATCGCAAGCAATTTTAATGGACATAAAACGTATCCAGTATGCGTATTCCGTAAATCTGACATAATTTTACTATGTACAAGGCTCTCACGACTAACGTTTTTTTTCTTATTGCTGATATTATCGTCGTGACCACGTCTCATGAAACTGGTCAACTCAATCAAAAATTAAAACCTTGATTACCAGATACATAGTACATCTTGAGTACCAGATACATAGTAAAATGTACAAATTCCACGATAATTTTAGTTTAAAATATATAAATCGTAAGTATGCGTAATTTACAACACGACATAGTAACCAAAGTACGACTGATCTATACCTTTGCACTAAGACGAAACGACTGACGCACGGATCGTGTCTATCAATCTCTTCAAAACGCAGGACCGAACCAAACGATTCTGCACTATCAATGTACGACAACAATCAATTAGGTCTACTATAAAACTATATATACTTTACAAACTAATGAACAGACACAGAGTGAATACACAATCCTGCAATGCTTCCCGAGATAGGAATTTTTAATATTTGCTACAACTTTAGCACTAAAATCTATGAAAAATTGGAGTTATAATAATTTACTTTAGCTGACCTAAGACGAAATGGAAGAATAAAGAAATTATTTATGTATAATGGTTTCAATTTCCATCGGTCCTTAACTGCAGCACTTCTAAGAAATAAATATGATTTAATATATCCATCACTTTATTAATTATTAATTTGGTAATAAATATTACCAACACCAAACATTATTGCATTTAAGCTGTTGCAAATTTGCATCGATTTTAAAACAGAGCTAGGGTTACCAACCATACTGTTAATTTTTATTTTATCCCTTTTTTCATTGTATAAAACTTTTTATTGACACCCCAAAACAGTACTTTGTGGTATCTCGTCAACACTTTGTTTACGGAGCGTTAAATTTTTTCAGAATAGATGATTCAGAATGATAATTTGAAGAAGATACTTCCGAGAAATATTCAAAGTTTGTTTATCGTTTATTTTTTAAATTGTTTTTTCGTTACCCGACCCTAATATGAGATATTTTTGTATTAAAAGTTGGCAACCCTAAATAAAACAGCAATCCGTCTGATATGTACAAAATTGTTTGAAATTCTCATTAAAATTTACGTTTGTTGTATTAATTATTTTAAACTGACAATGCTATGAATTCTTTTACATTTTACAAATATTTCCATGAGGATTTGATTCTTTTATTCCATAGAAATATATTATGTAATATGATATAAATATTTAAAATCGTAGCCGTATATATAAAAATACCTTCAAATTTCAGAGTACCCTCTAAACACGACCCAATTGACTTTACAACCTAACCCGCCTCCCATTCATGACACACTTTTTCAAAATTTTGAGCAATTTTTGGGATGGAGCGACACTGGGCTTACAAAAAATGATCACAAATAAACAGATCCTTGAAAATATTTTTACCTAGATTGTATAAAATCTGAAAAATAAAGGTACACACTCAATGAATTCAAGCCTATTGTAAATTAAATATAATTATGTATATGATATATCCGCACTACTTATTATTGCCAATTAAAGACTTACAAGACTAACTCCTATTCTTTGAACGTATTTTCATGGATTTTTTGTATTTGAATCCTTTGCAAGAAAACTGACGACCAGAGCGGTGTTACGGTATCCATACTGTTCTGTCACGCAAAAGGCTCCAGGTTCGAGTCCCGGTCACACAGGTATTTGAATGAGGAATTTAGATATTTGTGTGTGCGTGTGTCTTTGGATGACATGCACGACACAGGGAAACCGTGTGTGTGTGTAATAAATGTTAATGTTTTACAAAATTATACTAAATCAAGAATACATTTCAATTGATCAGACTATTAATTATCGAATCTAAAGTTGCCAGACATTTACTGATAATTATTTATTGACGACTAAAATATTAAATTCAGTAGAACATTAAAACATTTGGCGTAAGATGAGTTAAAAATAAAAAATAAAAACACATTTTCCAAAAACAAAAAATTGAAAACGCAACTCGAGTGCAATTTTCGCAACTTTACAATTACTTTAAATTATAAATAAATGTTAGCAGACACTAACTAACTAATATTTATAATAATTTCATTTCATTTTTATTGTTGAGTATCTTCGTTGTTAAGTTTGACATATACTTGATAATTAATCTAAATAACATTGGCAAATTCGTGAGCCGCAATCGAAGGGTTAAGGTACAATTATGATAAGCAGCGAACGAATCGTACAGACGAAGTAACGGAATAGAATCCTAATGTATTAGAATTTTGCATACGGTACTTGACAGTTTAGAGGGCGTTAATAAATTGCCTAAGACGATGTTGGCGATTTTTCGACCCCCTTAAAGGGCTTGCTGAGATATCATCAGATTTTATTAGAAATCACATTTTGAGCAGTTTTTAATGTTAATCATAAACCGTATGTTAGCGGAAAGCGATGTTTCATTTGACTTAACCCATGTTTCTTGCGACTTTACATTGCAGCCGAAAAAAATTAAACGTCACCGTGATCTAATCATGGTCCTCGCCCCATTTTCCTCTCGTGGGATTGGGATTTAACATAACGATGGGGGTTGAGTCAGATCCCACCGAGACAGAGGTGGTTGAAAAATCGCCAAAATCGCCTAACGTGGACTTACGTCCAGTATGTACGTCTGGTAATACGAACTTACGTCTAGTATTGCGAACTTACGTCCAGTACTTACGTACGGTATTACTATCGGATCATTTACGATTCCACTTTCCCTATCTAGTTATTCCCAAACACGAGGCACGGCAAAAATCTAAACGCCCATCACAGTCAATTTGAAACTACACAAAAATGGAAGTACACAAGTGAATGTTACAAGGTATAACATTTTATCTATACTTGGGAGGGGCAGAACCCTAATCCCCTATCCCCCAGCTCCCCCCAACGCCCATATGTTGTTTTTATTGTATTTATAAGTAATCGGCGACAACAATATAAAACATATCCCAATCAACCCACAACATTAGGCCACAGCTGTGAAGACAAAAATCTCTAGATACAAACTAAACTAAAACGAACAGACAGTACGTTTAACAAGTATTGTAGTTTATATATTTATTCATATAATAATGTATGTATGTATTATTTACTTTTTTATATAACAAATAGAATATTTTGCAAGTACATCTGTATGATCACTAGTCACTGGGTTCAATGTGTTAGGTACATAACGCGTTTAGTCCGAGATATTCACAACAATACATTCGTTGTTATAATCAAAGCTACAGACCAGCCTATCTGACTCTTTTTCCTTATCTTGAGATGATTTAGAAATGCAAGGGATAGTTAAATAATCAAATATAATTTTGAATTACTTATTTATGACCAAAAAACGCTGTTGATAAAATAGTGCATTTAAAAATTGCTTCAAGCCATAGGAGCGTACAAACAAATTGTTATTTTTTACTATTATTAGATTTTACGATAGTCATACAGTCTTAAATTTTGATTAAAACTATACTTTTCAAGATAATGATAATAAAGTTTGTAATGAATTGGGCGAAATGCTATCAAAGTTTTTAAGTTATTTTAGTCTCCTGAAACTCTTAATTTAATCATGATTAAAGGTAAATTACTTTCTAAGAAAATGATGATAATGTTTGTAGTATTTTGTGTAAAATTCAAACAACGCTATTAAGTTTTTTTGTATCCAGAAACTCTAATAATCATGATTATAGGTAACTTTTCAAGATAATGATGATAAAGTCTGTAGCACACTAGGTCCAATGTAGAATTATTTAGTCGTTATTTATCTCCTGAAAAGGGTTTCGCAACGCCTCTATGGCTTGAAGCCAGATACGGTGCACATTAGCAGATACTTCATGACTAAATCACGCGTGACGTCAAATCTATTGCACTCAATTGTAGTCTTTATTGCTCGACGTTAAGATCTAATTTACAACGAGTCGTGTCACATCATTTCAATATTTATTGCACAAGTTATGCTAACGTTAAACACAAATAAATAGGGACAGTCATTAGTTAATTTCATTGCGTTACTATTCCAGATATATATATATACAGTGTGTTCTTTTTTACTGAAAACCGACTTAATAAAACTATTAGTCAAATTTGCCCACCTGTGTCCCTGCAAGTTGTATATGCATGTATTTTTAAACAAATCTGACTAACTTCTAGTATTTAGAATTTCTCGTCAATACACTCAAATGAACCTAAAATGAAATTAGAAAAGAAAATTGGCAACTTTACCATTGTTTACATGGAAATGTAGCGATTGACCAAATATGCCAAATTTCCAGCTTATAAAGAATTAAGAGATTAAAGTTTTTTCTATACCTGCTAAGGTTATGAACTTTTTATAGTTAAAAAAAGACACACTGTATATAACTTTTAATTTTAAATTTCCAAAAGATGTTATTATGGAAAATCATACGTAAATTATAATGGTAATCTCAAATACAGCGTTCCGACGAACGAAAACCCGGCAGTACCCAGCTGCCCGACCCGAGGCCTTGTGATGGAGCTGAACTTTGCATTAAAACGCTCACTTAAATTATGACACATATTTAACCTCTAAAAATGGCTAATGCGAATCCGTAGTGACCACGTCTCTAAAAATCTTACACTGAAAGTTCTAACACTAACAAGATACCTAATATACGCTAAAAAAAAAATTTAAAAACAAGTAATAATAATAATAATAAAAACAACTATAATTTACTTACACATTATGCGTACAAAAATCCTAGCCGACGTTCCCTAAACGCGCTATCGATAAATCGATAATAAATAAAACACATATCAATAAGATACATAAACATTGTACATATATAAAAAATCTTTTTTTTAAACATACCATTATACACTACAATACGTACGCCCTAACCTTTATTAAACTCTCGTATATACAATATGTACAGGGGGAAATAAAAACAATTTGTACTTGCAGAAAACTGTGAAAACGAAAGAGGAAAAAAGGGGGAAATTTACAACCTAGTACAATTTACGTTATATACAGCCGCCGCTCCTACCTCTCGCACCGCTTCGCGCCCGCTCCCGCTGCCGCGCCCGCCACCGCGACCGCCTCTGGAAAATCACATATATTCATTAATATGATATATAAAAATAATAAAACCTTAACTGATCGCTGTCTGCACATGGAAGATATATTTAGAACAAACATTTATCAGAGTATCTAGAAAACTCTATACTTTGATAGGAGACGGCTATAACTATGTCTCATATAATATACAGAGAAGCATTTAACACTATCTGCGGGAAACACAATGTTGTGTATACTTGAATAACGCGCATGCGGTTTACACAGTGGTGTACATAAAAATCTGTACATACGGGTGAACACAAGTGTTGTATTAACGTAGGCGTTACATGACTGCAGGCGGACGCAACGCCTGTGTATTCGTAGACGCTACACGGCTGCGGCTAAGCACTATAGGGGCTTGAACCTCCAGTCTAGAGAAAACATCTCCAGTGTAGTGCCGCCGTTCGCAATGCTGATTAGTATAAATGTGAGCACCGTAGGCAGCGTTAAGCAGTACAAATACGAATAACAGAACAACTGATATAGCAATAATAATAGCGTGCAAACCGTATGCGACACGCAAAGTAAAATACAACAGTTTTCCCTCGAAGTGTTAGAAATAAGGGTGTTTATTTCAGATATAGTTATAAGGTTACATCTATGTTGTTTTCTTTGTACTGGTAAAAGAGAGTGGTTACCCGAAGGGTCGGTAGGCGGTCGGGCCGCTTCGTCATCGGGCAACGCGAGCCCGAACTCACGCCTCAATCGAGAACTGAGGTTCTCGCGTTGCCGCTCCGACGCCGTCGGTTGCGCGTCGAAGACACCTGCGCAAACAAACAACTGTTTTGTACGTCTACCGAGGCATTCCTATCTCCTTTGATACTTTTATTGCAAGGTTTCAGAATCTATAACTATATGAGGCGACCTTAGTCCTTAGGAGTAGCAACGCATCAATGATTGACTTCAAGTAATACTCTTGTTCTATAGAGTGGGTGGGTCTATCCATCATGGTTATCAACGCGAACGAAGTCGCGGGCACATTTAATGTTTAAATAAAATATTTTTAGCACCATTCACTTAAAAAACATTTTATTTTACGACCTTTTCACCCCCTCTCCCTACTATAACGAAGACCTTTGTATATGTTCGAACCCTTGAACCTCCATAACAAAGCCATACATACCTACGCCCGTAGGTTTAAGACTGGTTACTAGTTTCAACCCTTGTCCTCGAAAAGTTAACCCCAAGGTCAACCGTTCCAGTTGATGTAAGTAACAAGAAAATCAATAAAGCGAGAGTACTTCCCAACTTTACAAGTCATGACCTATTTTTTTCTAGACTATTTTTAACAACGTCGCTTAAAATATATGCCTGGTAATATAAAACAAATTTCAATCGTAAAAGTGGTTTGTAATAGATATACTTGTCATCTTTAAATGCTTACTACAATATGGGGGGAGGGGGGAGGGGGTGGGGCTCTTCTCAGAATTAAAGTGAAGTTTTTTATTTATACAGTTATTTTTTAGGAGGTAATTAATTATACCAATATTTATAAAAAAAAAAACAAAACAAATAAATCTATTTCCATATTATCTGCATATTTTATCCGTGCCGTCAATTCTGATGGTATTCTAGTGAATTTGTGAATGAATGCGTCAATACTTGGAAACAGATATAAAAGCAATTGATAGTTTTAAATGGTATCTTATATTTAAATGATTGATGTAGAAGATTTTCGGCTCGG
>DWON01002518.1:0-20342 GCA_018251015.1 Phocides pigmalion okeechobee
TGTAGCCGGCAACCACACCTCTCCAACCGAAACACAAGTAATGCTTTACGGCGGATTATGAGGGCGGCGATGGTACCTCCCTGGTCAAACTATAGTTGTCCCACCTTTAAAGATCGTAATCAACAAAGTCAAGGACCATCGGGAGTAGTTGCAAGAGGAATAGGTAACCGTTAGTGACAATATTATATGCTTCGGAGAGCGCAGCCATCCGAAAACATCTGAGAGTCGACATTTTTTTTATATAAGAAGGTTAGCAAATGAGCATGCAAGCCATTTGAAGTAAAGTAATCGCTGCAGCCTATGGATATTACATACAACTTGAAACAGGACTGATGCCCTAAACTTATACGTATCCACGTTCTATCTACTATCAGCAGTAACAACAAAGATGTTTTGCTACTAAAACCTGAGAGAGTGACGTAACCATACGGCAACCGTACTCCCTAACCGGAACACAAGAGTTACAGTAGTACAGAGTTACAGTAGTAGTTAAAAGTGTAGTTCTATGGCGTATTATTTAAAAAGATAAAAAGTAGATATAGATATTAACAAACAATTGTATTAAAATCGTGGATAAAAAAATCCAAGTAGGTAGCTTTGCGAACCGATCATTTTTAACCCTTCATGATGTCAAACGTACGTCAAGTTAGCGTCTGGCAGTGACCGACGGTTCATTCCAACGTTTATAAAGTAGATAATACTAATGCAAACCACCAGGGCAATTACTATACTGTTCATTTTTAGCCCATCTAGAATACATACTTTAAGCTCAATTCTGCCTTATAGCATATATTTAAATTACAGCTTGGCTCGCGAAATATATCTCAAATACCTTCTGTGTCGCAATACCTAATTTGAAAATATTGTTTAAAAAGTCGATTTTAACTGTAATTATTTTTGATAATATCTCGGTTCTGACGTAAATAATACAAAGCCTCTAATAAGATCAAAAGAGTAGTCAGTGTGTGTACTTAATTTGTAGCTAATTAAATTAGTAGTTTTCACGTGAATAATATTGATGAGAATCGAAATGTGAAGTGCTATTTTATTTTGATTTAAATAATGTATACTAAGGGTAGAAACAATCGATGCGTTCTAATTTCTAGTTCATAAACAACGCGTTTTTCATAGTCTGTAAATTCCAAGTACATTCACTACTAAAAAAAAAACAAAGTATAAATTAAATATTTAATTTATGAGTCATAAAAATTGACATTTTTTCCATTGCTTTTTGTAATCGCAGGCCAAAAAGTAAATGTTACAGAACAGAAAATCCCAACAATAGGTGTCTTTTAGTATTCCTGTCGGCCGCAAGCCGACGCAATAATTCTATCGCACTTTACATAGCAGGTGGGCAAAATGTTGGAGTGACATCCAGTAGGCAGACCTTTGCGGATACAACACAAAGCACTCATCTTTTTCTGGCTGACGTAAAATCCAAATCAATGGTCAGCTCGATTCACTTTTGTTGTTGCTACTATTATATTCTCCACATTCGCTGCACAATTCGCGATATTTTTGACCACACGGCAACCGGCCGGACGATTGCCCATCGTGTTTTTGCATAAAAATTCATAGAAATACGTGAATGATGCGACGTTACTATCTCCAGCATTCGAGCGGCCTTACATTTTGTTGCACTTTGGCGCATTTGGAATTTTGCATGCGATACAATAAAGTTCTACGTGATATTTTCCTCGTAAACATAACAGATCGACTATCTCCAAAATGGCATCATTTTTATTTTAAATTTGTTCGACATATAAAATGTCTAGGGATTAAATTAAATCTATGCGATCAAGCCAATACAAAGGAATATGAACGGTAAAGCAATGATGTCGGAAAAGTATATCTTTAGCGAATCTTAGGGACAGGTAGCATTACGTCATTCGCCGTACGTCTTACTGTGCAGCTTCCACAAAATAAACGAAGAACAGCTGCTTATTGTATCGCTGACAGCAAAATCGTAGTACGCCATTGTCGAGCTCCTTCTAAGAAATATAATAGCGACTTACTTGATCCTGGGAAGCCACAATGCATCGTCATTATTTCGCGCTTAAGAACCATACGCCTCTTTTCTCTTCATTTCCACATTCAGACGCGTTATGTCAAAACAATTGAAGGTTATACTGGAGGGTGCATTATTTAAAGGATTGAACATAATTGAATTAGTATATCAGTCTGGTTTGCTGTTACAGAAACGAAAATAATTTAATTTAATTTACGTACGTGAGTTTTCAATGATTTACGATTTCAATTTTGAAACGAAAACGACACAAACATTTAAAATTTGAAACATATTCAGCTATATTACCATACAATAATAATAATAGCGCATAATGATATGATTAGACATTAATATTATGATATTTACTCTTGATCAAGTATTCATTCTGAGTTGCGGTTTCGATTTCTACCCAGGAAAAATATTTGTGTGATGAAGAAGATTGTTGGTTCTCTATCTAGGTATAACTTTATCTTTTAAAATATTTAAAAATTCATCAGTTATATATTCACTACAACACAAGCTTGTATAAATATAGATAACGTCTAGAATCTAAAATAAATAGACCTGTTACTGTTCTATATTCAATAAACAGAAAGTGAATAAGAATTAAGTTCTATAAAAATATATTTATAAAAATAAGTTAGGTCTAAAATAAACGGACGCGCCGCTATTTTATATTACTATGGAGCCGAGTAAAAATGTACAGCCTGTCTTATCCGAGGTATTCGTATCGTGATAAAGATGCTTGTTGGAGAAATTGTCTAGCAGCCCCAAGGTTTATCGCTTTGTACGAATAAACAGACACGTTTAAACGATGAAAAATGTAGTGAAGATTAAAGAAAAATATGTTTGCCATAAAGTCCTTTGTACGCTTTTGTATTTTCAAAACAAAGTTATGAAGCATTTTTATGTAGTTTATACATACATATTAGCTCTGTCTGACGCGAAATACGTCTCAATTTGAATTTTTGTGGAAACCACAGCCTCGCACTAGGGATTTCTGAGACCCGAAAAGTTAATGAAGTGTACCGTGTCAAGCTGTCAAAAACACGTCATATTTCACGTGTATTTTTTGTATTTTCAATCGCCACGTCAGGTCCGATAAGAATTTGGACATGTGATAACGTTAAAATCGAGACGATTCTGTCCAAAACTGTGTGCCGGAGAATCTGGGTAATGTCGAGCTGTCAAATCTGATGAGGAATGAAAAAGGTATAAAAAGGGAGGTGTAAACATAATACTAATTTGTGCGTCGGGTAAGTGGAAACATTGTTGGTTGTATATTGTGATATGGTGTCGCGGTGAGTTAGCTTCGGGCCGGTGCGCGGGGGCGAAGGCTCCGGTTTCGCAGAAGTGTTCGCTTGACGCTCTCTGATACCCGCCAACTCTGTGGACCTCTTTTTATAAACAAAATTATGTTACCTTAAAGACTCATGCTGGGCGAGAGTATTATTTTCATACAAGTTTTTTGTGATGTTGTGGTGTTTTATAGACTTGTTTCATGGGGACTTTGTATATGTCTGTCCGCTTTGCGATTTAATTACTATATTTTAGATACACACTTAAGAATAATATACATTAACTACATAATTTATAATTGACTATCTTGAATGTACAAGAAATATTTATAAAAAAACTGTGACAAAAATATGCCACATGGCAAACTTGGTCAAAGATAAACTAAAAATATTTTTCTAGTAGGAACTCGGCATCCAGTCTTCCTAGTAAGTGTACCCGCTACTGCGGCCTATCAACATGTGTAAGTACTCAATATATGTAGAACAGGAATCTTTAAAACGAACACAGTTGTGTTGGTTCTCTTGAAGACAAAGATGATCGTCTCAAACGTAAATGTGAAATTGCAAAACACTTTTATAAATTATATAATGATACAAAGAGCAAAAATGATGACTAATGATCATTTTTACTAGCCAATTCTACATTGATTATGAAAATTTATTATAATTAACAATATTTTTATTTTCTGTAGGCAGATATTTCTATTGATTCGAATAAGGAACAATTTATTACTTCGAATAGATAGACGAAGTCTGAGAATTCAATCCCTTTCTTCAATTAAGGACGCGGTATATTATAATTTTAGTAATTATCATTCAAATTATAAATAAATATTGAGTATATATAAAAAAATATTTTTAAAAAAATCGATAACATTTGATAACTGTTAAGTGTAAATAATATAAAGAAGATTATTTGATAAAAAATGTTTTTTTTTAATATATTATTTTTTTTTTATTAAAAGAGAAAAAACGAAATTAATTAAAATACATATGCATCTTCGTTTTAATTATATCCTCGATGTATTTAGTCGTATTATCAAGAATGTAAGTTCATACAAATTTACCTATATTAATAAATATGGTTATTAATGTATAAATAATAAATACATTCAAAATTTCAAAAAAAAAAAATGTTCAATATTAAAATCACAAAAATTAAAGCGCTCTAAGTTTATAAATTAGTTTTAGGTTAACTCGTATGAGGCAAAAAAGTAGTAAGTTCACCTATTACATGAATCCATTTTGTCATTATGAATTTATTTATCAATACACTTAAGTATGTATATTAAAATATTTATACAGGTACTCATTCTGAATATAATCACTTTTTATTACAAAAACGTCTTTATTTAAATTAGATACAGTTTTTTAGTAAATTTAACATAAAAGAAATGATATATTATATTTTATCTTCAAAATTTTATAAGTTATTTTACTGCGTACTTATCACAAAGTACACTTAACGACTAAAAGTTCAACAAAAAATGCGTTCTTGTTGCATTTAAAGTAAAAGTGACAGCCCTGAAAGCTTCATCTGCCACTTGAACGATCGAAAGGTACGACGGCGCGCCGGTATCAGGAAGGAATGCATAGTGGGTGACTTGAACACTTCCTATCCCGTTCGCACGCGACCGGCTTCGCTCGCTAAATTTGTAAGCTGTCTCATTCGTACACACCAACATTTTCAATACTTACCTGCGTGAAATGATATACATCTGTTCAATATCGAACTCTCCCTTGCACGCACGCGTTTGAATACGTTGTTGATATTGCTCTCCCGCTCCCCCGTCTCATGAACATGGGGTAGACGGTGTTGGCGTGCATTAGTGTTTGTGTTCGTCTATTTAGTGAACTTGGAAGCTCGCTTTCGTGTTTGTGCATAGGGTGTCAAACGTAGATGTGTGCGTGAGTTGTAGAGGCGCGACATAGCTTTGCCGTCTCCATGACTTAAAACTTTTGTACGGAATGAGACCGGCGGGCTAGTTCTGCGCCGGCCGGCACACCCGACGGATGTGTATACGGGTATCGCGACTAACTTCTTCGTAACTCTACGATACAAAAACTTGTTCTATGAAAAATATTTTTAAACAAGTAGATAATATTTTTGGAATGTGTTATATGTTTTTAGAATAAATAAAGTGACTGGTTTGTTGTATGACAATTGGTGATGTTTATTTTTTTGTGAAATAGCAACGTGTTTGGTTCAACGGACTACCGAGGTTGGTCGCTACACCGTTACCGTGTAGAGTCTATTTTGTATCAACCAAAAACTCCGACTGATTTTAAGGCTACGTAAATTTTGGAACAAAACTCATTCTTGGTAAAATAAATGAAAAATCTATAAACTACTTTTATCGTGACTTAGCCCCATTAAATTGAAAATTTGGTGCACGAAGATCTACAATTGCAATATTTCACAGAATTACAAAGTTCATTTGTGAATATAAATTCAAAATGCAATAAAAGTTGACGAAGCATATGCGTGGAATATAGTTTTAAAACGTGTAGTTTTCATTCTTAAAAGCCAAAAACCTACACTAATCATCTTTCTGCCATCAGTTCCTCTGTTTTATAGAGTTGAATAACCTCAATGTACAAAATAGCCTCGAATACAGGCCAAGTATAAACAGAAAACGTCTCCAAATATAGACACCCCTGTATTGTCAATCAGGAACCATTAACTATATTTTTATGAATCTGATATATCCCAAAACAAGCGTTGTAAATAGAGATTTTTAGACAAAACTCCACCAATAAATAAGGTTATCTGGTTTATAACGGTAATGTAATATTAGACAAATTTTATTATTATTCTAGTATTTTTAAAACACAAGTAATGACCAGTAAGTTACTATTA
Source organism: Phocides pigmalion okeechobee (assembly GCA_018251015.1). Taxonomy (NCBI): domain Eukaryota; kingdom Metazoa; phylum Arthropoda; class Insecta; order Lepidoptera; family Hesperiidae; genus Phocides; species Phocides pigmalion. The sequence goes on from DWON01002518.1 coordinate 6,167, forward strand.
CAAATAAACACGTATTAGTTTCATATAAAAAAGAAAAAGGATCCATTATATTTGTCTACTATAGAATTGAAGGCATACAAAAAATGATAATTTCGTTAGAAGTAGCAGGTACTAGATAATTTACAATTTCCGGTCTTTCTGAGTCTTCAACAGTTACAAAAAGAAAAGGGAACAATTACTTAGTCAAAAAATCTATTGTGATCTTAACAAAGGCGGTCGATCTATATATTTCGAAATGAGACGTTTAATAAAGTTGTCTAAAAGCTCCGACAATTATTAAATTATTATGCTAAAAGCTTTGTATTGTCCTACGTTTCTATTTGCAATATTATTGTTTATGTTTATCTGTTTTTGTTTATCTATTTATTAACGTTTTGGACAAGCAGGTTATAGCTGATATGTCTTTCTGAGAAACAGTGATAAGTCTTGTGCATTATTTTAAATTTTAGTAGTGATAACCTTTTTGTTGTCATCCAATCATCAAGTTGATTTAGTTGAGGCGGATTAATAGTCTATACAGCAATAAAATATAAAATGATTGCCTCAGTATAGTTTAAAAGAAACCTTTTTATGATATACAAAAGCGATTTAAAGTATATTTGTATAATTAAGTATCAATAATTATCGTTATAAATTATAGCCAATTTTACGGAGCTTTAAACCAACTTATACAAGCTAAATATATATATTCGAAAAGATAATTTGGTATAATCTAATTAACGGCCAATACAAAAACCTAATGAGTAAACAAAGACGATTAAGTAAAGCATTCATAATATTAAAAAATAGTACTTCGTTAGATAATGTTTATTGCCAATTTAGTATATAATTTCACATAAAAAATATAAAATAAGTGTCATGAAGGTTATACTAAATATTATTATTTAAATGTTATAAAGTACTATGAATATTAAATTATTAACATACAGTAAAATAATTAAAATAAATTGAATATAAGAAGTTGTAAAAGTAAAATACTGCATCTAATTTGTTGTCCCTTTATGTTTTATGCTAATTATGTTATCGAATTGACACATAGCTGCTCAATCGTTTATTTTCCTAAATATTCCAAATGATTCATAAATGTAGTACGTATGTTACGTAGACCATGGAACCTTATGGAATTTTATTCGCAACCATACTATACATATGATTAATTTAGCACGTAATACAAATCCTAAACATTTCAAAAATATATAGAAAATATAACTTGAACTCGTATATATTTTTTTGTACATGAAATAATAACAGAATAATGTTTTTAAGAGTTAAGATAATTAAGATAAGAAATAATATTACCCGTTTACGTAAATAATGTCTTAAACCAATTTCCTATGTATATATCTCTTCCGTTTCTTACACATGACGTCAGTGGTACGAATTTAAGCCTCCCACGCTGGAAACTAAGTTGTCGTTGACCTATCTAAGATACCTCTTATTTTACGAAATTTTTTTTTATGTGAGAAGAGTAGCAAATGAGCATGCAAACCACCTAATGTTAAGTAGTCGTAGCCCATAGACATCCACGTACAATCACAAACACGACTCAAATCCTATCTGATCTTAAACGTAGATACGTTACTGATCCTGAGGACTAAGATGGTCGCCTCGCTTCAAAGTGTAAACAGCAACCGCAGTTCTCTAACCGAAACACAAGTAATGCTTTACGGCGGATTGAGAGGACTATAGTTCTCTCACCTTATAAAAATTAAATTAATTATCATTTCCATTAACGGTCAACATAAAATTGCATACATAATTGCAAAGATCTCCATAAAGATTTGTAAAGTCAACCAACAATCACTTAACGATTTGGATGAACTATAGCATAAACAACGTATTCTTTACTCGCAACTCCATAACAGGATTTCTGTTGTCGTGGATGCCATAAACACCAACAAAGATGCCATAACACCAACAGGAACCCAACTAAACCAACACAAACACAACTAAAAGCAAGAACAGAAATATAAATTCATAATTTTTATTTTAGCCTTACCGGGGAATAAACCCGTTAACCCTGAGGGTTTAGCAATACCGTTACTATAGCGTCATGCAGACGTTCGATCGCAATATATTTATTATAATTGATTATTATTAAAAATTATACGATTAACACAACTACAATGGATAAATCACTTCATTACGATTTACACTTTACTGAACTCAATACTACAAGATAAATATTTTTGTTAGTAGAATGATCCTTTAGCCAAATGCGCCCTCTTCTATTCTACTGCGGATCCCATAACATTCGTTGCGAACTCCGTAAAAGTTTACACAACTACAGAAAACTTATCCCCACAACCAACCCCTCGCTATTCAAGCCAGAGAATTACCTGCAATGCCACGTTGTTATATCTCCTTGTCCAAAACAATTGATATCTCTATTTGTATCAATAATACGAAAAGCAGACGTTTACGTGTATTTCGTACGTGGCCAGAATCCACCGAACCGTCTCGACCGCGGTACGTTTATTGTAACTATTGATAATATTTTCTATACAAGATTTCATTTTCTTTACACGAGATGAAAGTAAATGGATGTTGCCGGAATCGATATTGCCAGCCAATGCACTAACGATATAGTTTAACTATTTGTTAGTTTAGTCAACTGACTAGACGTGTAACATGACTTTATTTTTAGGTTTCTTTAATACCAATACATTTATATATAATTTTTGACATATAAATGAACCGAAGAACTTTTAGTATTTTAATCTGTTTACTTATATTAATATTTAAGTACATAAAAACCTAAATTACCTTTTTATTTTAATTAGTTTTAAGATTTTCATCATTATATATATGAGAATAAAATTTATTTATAAGTCGTTAAAAAAACCTAAATACTGTTTATGATATATTTTTTTGTTATTATGTTATAATTCATAAATAATATATTTAAAAGTAACCAAATAAATAAACAAATGCATTTTAGGTAATGGAAACTTCTTAACGTATTAATAGTAAGCCTTTTGAAAATGACGGTATTAGCATAATCCCGCATGAGTGTATATATTTTACATATGTTGTGCAAAGTAATAACGTTAACGAACTAAACATTTTTTAATAAAAAATGATTTATAACTTGACTTCAAGAGCAATATTGTCTCACAATTCCTGCAAAATTATTTACTATGACAAATCATGAGTAGCAATGTTTGATCAATTTCAAGTAGGATTTCTTTGCTATAGTAAATTGTTTACAAATGTAAATGACCACTTAATATCAGGTGGACGGCATGCTATTTTATCACTTTACTACACAAACCGTTCATTGCTATTTCTATTTCATAATAATTGGGGCATCTAATTATTTGTTCAGAATATATTTTTAATCAATTCTCAAAACCATACAAACATAATAATGGTAATACGTATTTTACTGTTTCGTAGATCAGAAATAAAATTTGTACATGAGAATGAGATAGTAGAAATCAATCAAAATTTTAGTTGTTACTACAATTAGAGTTATGCGCATCGTGTATGCGCAGTCTTAACTCCGAATAAAGGAATACCGTTTGTAGTCATGTTATTACTGAGTAGTTGTTAGTCCCTTTGAATCATCCCTGAGCATTTCTTGAGGTTGCGGTTTGGGCTCCGTTAGTAACATTTAATTGATTTTGTGCTCCAGAAACTAATTAGACTTGAGGTTTATGTAACCGAACAGTATTAATAACTTATTGCATGCTGCCCCTAACACAATCTCGAACCAACCCGCCTATTATTAATTAATCGAATCGTAAACAACGCCTTGATAATAATGTAAACAGATTAATATTGGAAGAATCTTAAGATAATAACATAAATAAACTGAAAATTCCAAATTAAACAAAGCGGAAAATCGGTGATTCGCTTGACGCTTACCATTACTTAACAAGTAGCCTCACTAACTTCTAACTTTAACATGTCGTAGAACTACGGATCCATCGGAGAGGTACAATCGTCACCTTCGTAATCCGTCATAAACCAACTCTTGAGTATCAGTCCGAGTGGTTACCAGCTATATTTGCAAGCAACTATCTTAGTCTTCAAAAGTAGCAACGCATCTACGAATCAACTACACTAGATGAAACTTCAGTCCTGCTTAGAGTTAAATATGGATATCCATTGCCTGCATAGTTGACATCAGTTGGCTTGCATGCTCGTTTCTTACTTCTTCCTTCAAAAGAAAAACCTGGCTAATAATTGACATAACAGATAGTAAGTGTAATTAAATGTAATGGTGATTGAAAAAATCTGATTATAATCGTCTAACGTTTAAGCTTGTAGGTCCAACATGTCACTTTTATATAACGTATGTTCAAAATATTTACGATACAAATAATGTCAGATATTTTCTTTTCGAAATGGAAGTAGACGTTTTCAGAATAAAGAGAACTATTAGGAAAAGATTATAAAGACCAATCAATAATAAAAATCAAGGGTACTACATTATAAGAAGCAGCATTATATCAATAATAAAAACAAAAAACACATAAAGAATAATAGAAACAGGGAGAAGCTACTGAATTGGAGCATATTTTTCAGGACCTCCAAAGCTTTAGGAGCTATTTATATCATAGGGCAGTCAATCAATTATATATCATTGCTGGTCATAGATAGTTCTCCATTAATTAATAGAATCCCAGGAGTATTCTCCAACACACTCCTACAGTACTCATCCTAGGCCTGAGTCTATAATAATAGTTGGGTACTTATGCACAGATAGAATATTTACATGTAAAAAGTTGAACACATTGTAGTTTGCAGTTAAAACAATTCAAGGGCAGAAATAGAAGCACCCTTTCCTTGTGAATTTTTCAACAAGCTACTTTGTATTTCTATTTAGGTTGCAGCTTCTATCAACCGACGATATTTATTCAGCCCTAAGAAGCTTACAATACCGCCGTTACGTTATTAATAATTCAAAGCGGAACCGTATCTCCTCTGCCCACCCAATTAGCATAAACCTATTTTATTTTATATTTACACAAGATCAATTATATTGGGAGGTTGAGATGTTTTGATTATGGACAAACTTTACCATTTAATTTGTTTGTACAACGAACTCCAACACGCTCCTGTTATTGTTATGATTATAACAACATGATTAATGTAATTATTAATATATCTAAGGAAAAATTCTTTTTTTGCAGGTGTGAATTAATTTGTAAACGATATCAGTTCTGTGGTATAGAAAACTGATATCAATTGACAAATTGTCATCAATTTGTTTTACTTATAATATGATGCAAATTAAGAAAATATCTTGAAGCGGAACCGCAACGCCATCCGTCAAAATTTGTGACTGTTATATTATCAATAAAATGTCTTGCATAACATAATAGCGATACTATTGGACAAGCTTCTGCATATAACCATTATCGTCTTTAACCCAGTCCAATCGAACGGCTGGAACGGCTTCATCAGAATGACAAGTATAATTATTGTGAACCAAAAAACGTTAGATCTTTATGCACAACATTCAGACATGGTTTTCGAGTGCCGGACCGCCAGTGTGGGATATTGAATTTTTTTTACTAGGCCGCCACCATCACTCCATTTACCTCTAATATGAACAAGAATAAAAAACCACAACAGCAACAAAACTAACGGCATAAAAACAGCCTTGACTTGTAAATTCAAATAAGACATCAATTCCCAAAATTACTGAGAACTTCAAATAGAACTCTTAGGCATATACGATTCCGATTCTTGGACTACCAATGTGAAAAATAGAAATCTTACGAATAAGCTATCACTATCATCATATTCCTCCAATAAAAACGAAAAAACCCCACTACAATAATAACAGTATAAAAGACAACTTGAGATGTAGATACGAGTAGGACATAAATTTAGTCTTTGAAAACTTTATATAGAACTCTAAAGCATATAGGTTTTCGGGTCCCGGACCACCCATGTATGAAGTTAAAATCTCACCACTAGGCAATCTCTACTTGATGTTTCTCCAATATAAACAAGCATAAAAAAGTCACTTCAGCAATAGTTAACGACCTAAAAACAGCCTTGACATGTAGACACGAGTAAGACATCAATTTGACTGTCGGAACAAACCAACATAACTCTCAATTTGACTGTCGGTCTGTACAGCCGATACAATGGCCCATTAATTAAAACGCAGGCAAGTATAATATACTGAGCTAAGATGTGTCGGCAGATATTTTTATGGGGTTTAATGGCGTGACATGGATACGTGCTGCGGAGGAAACATCGAGTATTGTGTTACGGGCTCAGTGGTCTTTATCGAGGTGAAATTTCATTATACTCAGTCCCCATTCCACCTACCATTCAATTGGAACACCTTCGCACAATTGGAAGGGCTGCCTCAATGGGTTGTCGGATGAAATTTCTTAACATTCTTCGCTCATAATAAGCGAAGGCTGTCGTGCAATGGGCAGTAACGGTGTAATTGTGGAACGAAATGAGATCGACAGATATGAACAGAGATTAAAATCCGCTTAATGAACTCGTATAAAATAATGTTGCCGAAATACTTAAGAATTCGCTGATGAAATTATTTAGAATTTTGGTACAACTTTTTATTCTCCCATCTCGGTCTTGGCAATTTGGGGCGGCTGAGGTTTAACGCGCTAACAAAAGATACCTACTCGGCGTTAAAGTAAAATGCCGCATTTGAAACTCGAGTAGGCAACAAGCAAAATGAATGGGAGCGTATTCTTGTGTATTTTGTAAGCTCTTCTGTTGTTAAAATAAAATTGTTGTTTCGGAGCATTATTTGGAAAAATATCACCTTTCTGCATTAATAAATCTCGTATCAGTGAGTGGTATAAGTGGTATTGTGGGGAATCAGTAATGAAGACATCATTACAGAACCGGTTTGGGTTCGTGGAAAGGCCGGTACAGCTTGCGCGAGAGGCTCTTATGACCACATTTTTCTCAGAACACAACGAATTAGTGAGACCAAACTATTAAGTTTATTGTAAGTAGTTAAGTACTAAAATTACCCTTAAAACTTTTGAAAATCGTCATCAACATTTTATCGAACTGTTTTGATTTCCTAAACACATTTGTTTTGTTTACCTTATTCTTGTTTCATACTACTATACATGAATTGAAAAATTATTTATAGTGTTATTAATTTGTTGTATTTGCTATAATACTATAATAAATTCATAATACAAATACAATTGGTCAAATATTAAATTACTGTAGTACACGACCATATCATAATATGCAAGAGGCAATATTTATATTTTATTACCACAAAAATGATTAATTGTATCATATCAACATTCATAACATACGGTTTTAATGGTTTCGAAATCATTTATCATAATAGTATTGATAAAATAACATACATCCCTTCTGATCCCACAGGATATAAACAGAGTGAAAAAGTAATTCAAAATTTTGATACCCTTTACGTGTTTGAAAGAGGGAGATTTAAAATATTTATGTACTTCGAAGGATTTACTGTCAATTGAACAAAAATCGTTCACCCGCTAAACCAAGTCATTAATCATTTGAAATAAAATGAAAACCATAATCTATGACGCTTGTCGAGATATATACTCACACCTTTAACTTTCTTTGAAATATAGAAACACTATGGGATTCATCTTCAATCTTACTTGATTTTTTTTCAAGTTAATTTTACTAAGTAAATGAAAAAATATATCAAAGAGCACGACTTTCCTCCCAGAAAATGATTAATTCCATATTTCACCAATTGACCAAGTACACCTAGATCCATATCCTTTACGCAACTTTGGAAAAGTTAAGAAAACCTCTCAAGCGATGAACTTTACAAGCTAAACTGATTAGTAGCATAACTGTTAAAAAGTAAAATGTGTAGGACTCGAAATGTGCTCTCTAGGATAGAAACGCTAAATCAATAACTCTGGGTATCAATGGACAATGATATTATGAGTCACTTTTATCCATAATACGATTTACATTAGATTATTCATAAACATATTACCTACGTCTTCGACATATACATATTTTTTTATTTTTTGATACATAATTTTTTACTTTGATACATAAAACAAGAAGCCTAGATAAATATCAGAAAAATAAAACCGTTTACAGCAAAAATGACATATCGTAAATGTATTTAAAATTTGGAAATTGGTGAAAGCCAATGTCAGACGACACTAGCACCTATCTATAATTATTACAAAACTACTGAACAGCTATCCACACCTCGTGTGTTATTATCGTTAAATTTAATGTCCCGTATATATTTCACACCCGTAGTATGATAACTCTACCCTTTCGGAGACCTTTTTTGAGACTTATCTATTTAATTCATCTCTGGACTCTTTCACGGGTCGATCCCTGACCGCGTACGGGCAAGATATCGGTCACATCGCGACCCGGCCTAAAGATCCGAGTTAAATTTACCAGAAGACATTTATTTATTCCCGATAACGATAATATCTTCAAGGGTAACTGAATACGCTGAATGATTATTTATTTGATAACCTTATAATAGAAATGTATTAGCTGACAGAGATGAAATACTGAAACGAGGCGGCTATTTGCGTGTACTTAATTTATTAAAATAGCTTCTAGCTTCGGTTTAGCTCGAGTACAATTTATTAATGAAGAAACGGAGAAATACGTTAATTAAAATTATTATAAATTAAATAAATATAACAATTATTAATGCTATCATCATTCTAATCTATAATGTCAGCAGGCCCCTTAAAGTGAAATTACATTTAAATTTACCTTTAAAAACCTTTAAATTTCAGGAAAAAGTAACCGGCTATTTAAATTAAACGTTAAAATGACCATAAATGTACAGAAAGAATGTCTATAACATTTTTCTCGTGACATCAAGTGTATGGTATACGTATTTGGCAACGTAAGGTAGTTAAAAAGCCATCGTCGGTAGCCAAAGGGCAGTTATGCCCCTGTTGCATATAGCCATGTGGTTTCCATTACAGAAGGTGTGCTTAACGCCAACGGCCGGTCGGATAATGGTCTCTGCAACTATTAACTTACCCCGTTGTATACAGTTTTTAGCCACTTCTTTCCGTGACCGACTGTAAACTTGCCAACGGACGATAAATTAACTAATATGTTAATTATTAATACATACAGTTATATATTAGTGATTAATACTACAGATAGTTATCAGTATAATGATTTATCATCGACGAGCATTATTAGCTAATGGACGATTACTAATTACTAAATATCGCACACGCATACTTCTCAATACAATGTTTGCACTTAATTTTGTTACTCGTATAAACTTAGAACTACTTAAATAACAAATATGAAAAGAACAACAACTATCTAATTACACATATGTATATCTTAATATTGTAAATAACGTACTGTTGTATATTTAGAGTTATTTGGAATTTTAATAAAGATGTATGCTGTAGAAATTATTTTTTATTACACTAAATATTACTAACGCTTTTGCTGCGTAATTTTTATGTACCAAAAAATTCGTTTTATTTCAAATCAAATAGACGTATTATATTATTCTAAGACACAAACCTTCTACAATGACTTTCATTAAAATACGTTATGCCTTTAAGAGGTTAAACATAACCGTCTTTAATAGTTTATAGTTTATTCGCTAGAAATGATACAATAGTTTATCCAATCTCACAATAATGGATTTTTAGTATAAACTGTCATTTTTATTATGCTATAGGCGTATGCAATTCTCTTTTTTTGTCCCCATTATTGCATTTATTGGTTTCATTGTATCATTGTTCGATGCACAATCGCTTCAACAGTTGTTGCGAGTAACAGTTTTTAACGATAAATGATATTTACTTTATAAAAATAGATATATCAGTATAATGGTGGCTATGGGAGAATACATTTCGTAATGTATTCAATAAAATAAATATTTATTTGCACTTGAATGAAAAATATATATTGAAAATTTATATAGAACACGTTATAACTTATGTAGATAAAAAATATTTTTACATATCATAATGACTTGTGAAATATAAATATAGATTTTATTAACACATGTAAATTAATTTTTTATTACTGTAAGTGTTGTTGATTGCTATGCTTATACTTAATGTGAAAGTCAAAATATGGAATGTAATTCTGAAATAAACGATTTAACATACAGTACTGCGACGACATAAAATCGATAGATAATTAAAAATATTTTACCACAACAATGAAACATTTTTCAATTAACAAGTGCTAAATATATTCAATGAATAGTTGGGAAAATGAATACAAATAATATACAATTCAAATAACTAATATCCAGGAACAACTGAAATAGTGCTATCTAATCTAAATTAAACAGCTTATATTTAGTAAGTATTTTTATCGTTAACTTCCCGCCCGTCGGTACTACAATGCGAATAAAATGAATTTAGGCCTAAAAATTGGGCCTAACGCAGAAGTACGGCGGTGTCACGAGTATGCCACGAGACGTTTTCTGTTCAAAACAATATTATTATTATGACGGAAAGAACGAGCAGTGTAGGAAAATTGACGGAGCTTTTGGTATACATATTAAACCTACATATATGTATATCAATACTGATAATAAAAATATTTTACAGATAAGAAGAAATGCGTCAGTGCTAAGTACGAAGTAAGGCAATTAAGACAAAAGTGATTGTGATTTTTTGGTGAAGTGACAATGCGTTTTGCGATCCGGACTATGGGAGTCCCGGCTGTGGTTCGTTGGCTAGTGTTCCTGCTCCTGGGCCTCGAGTACCAGGTTCAATCCCAGGTGGTGCAGACTTCCGTGGTGGATAGCTCGTACAACTTTTACTACGAGCAGCCGTGTTGTACCGGCACTGTGACTAAAAGTAAATATCATGTGAGACATAAACGAGGTAAGTTTCCTTGCAGTTTTGTACTTGGTACTCGTGCGTAGTTTCTTAATGGATGTCATGGTTACTTGTTTATAATAAATTTGACTTAAATTTACTATTGTTATTCTGTTTCTTGAATGTAATTAAAACACAGAGACTCTAGACAAAAGATAGATTTACATTCATAAATTAAACATCTTGCTGACAGGAACTCAAAAACTCGAAACTCTGATTTCTTTGCGTAGCAGTTCAGCCTCGTGATAAGCCTTAAAAGTATACATGCTCAGAAGACATGCATTGAATTTTTTACACTTCCTATAATGGAATTATAAATAATCCTTTAATGTTTTGTTTAGATATGAAGGATTACTAATGTGTTTAATAGTAACTTGGTATATCTGTTGTTTAAACTTACTTGACATGCCCATAATCGATTATAAAAGGATCAAATATATTAAAAATACATGTTATAAAACTTCTTTTCCGCCAGTTAATCTAACTGAATGTACAAAAAATTATATAGATATATATTATAGTAACTTAATGCTTAGAATAGTCTAAAATTCTCAACACGATCTAATACGCAAATAGCTTTATGAAAAGCCTGAACAAATTCAATTTTGAAGATTTATTTTGAAGCACTTCGAAATATCTAATTCTCAATGAATCAGTAGCAATTACCTGCTTTGTTAAACCCTTATATGCCCGAAATCTTACGCGTTAGTACCACTTACACTTTTTTCTAAGAATTTTATCGAAGTGCTGCGAAGACTCCTCCGAGAATCATGATTCATGATAATGCAGAAAACGTTAACGCACACATGCAAACATTTAATGCGTGTGAGTGTGTCTGCTTGTGTGAGTATGTGTAATCTAACTCTACTATTGCTAACACATTCATAAGGCGACGCTTTCAAGGGTACGTGATATGATGCGAGATAGATGTATATTTTTGTATATGTGGAAAAGGGACGGAGGACTTCTTTTGTTTCATTGCCCTCCCTGATGATGCCGAGAGATTTTAATACAGTTGTATTTAATGTTCGCTGGAAGAGTTCGTACCGTATTTGAAGCTTCCTGTAACTTATATCCACCATGTTTATATATTTTACAATATTATACATTTTCGATTTTAACCTAATATCATCGCAGAATTTATACGTCTTTCTATATAACGGGATAACTTCTATAGTCATGATTAACGCTTTTAGTTGCCGATATTTCGAACCAGTTGCATGGCTCGTGGTTACGGCTAAACTTCATGTTCATACATTTACATTTGTCCGAATTTTATAATGAAATATTATAACTATAAAGTAATAAATTTTACTTTTAACATATAATTTTAAATACTGATTTGCTTGCAATAAAAGTTTATTATACTTTTGATAAATTGCTAAAGGTTGAAAGTTCAATAAACTGAAAGTAACTAAGTATGACTAAGTAATTATTGATATTGCCAATTGACTAGTAGTTCTATACATGTCCAATACATTAAAAATACCTTTTCAACCTTTTTGTTATCTGTATAAAAGGTACAGTTAATTCAAAAAGCCAAGGTTAGAATTGACACAAAGTTAATTGGCACCGTCAATTTGTTGTACGATCAACAAAAGATCTTTTTCAGCATTAGTCACGTCATGGTAACTGGGTGGGTTTTAAAGGTGGGAGACCGGGGAGGTACCACTGCCGCCATCATAATCTGCCGTAAAGCATTAGTTGTGTTTCGGTTGGTAAGGTGCGGTTGCCGGCTACACTTAGAAGCGAGACGACTATTTTAATACTCAGGAGCATCCTACCTACGTTCGAGCGCGGATAAGATTTGAGTCGTGTTTGTAGTTGTACGTGGATGTCTATGGGCTGCGACTATTTAACATCGGTTTACATGCTCGTTTACTACTCTTCTCACATAAAGAAACTGCAAACACATACTATCATTATCCAACTATTGCTACACTTGCTAAATATATATAATAAATATATTTCGTTAGTACTGTAAAAATTTGACAGTAGTTTTACTTAGTCCTTTTTGTGTGTTTAAATAATGGAGCCGTTTAGAAAAAAAGTAAAATTAGAAAAAATCTAAATATATTCCAAATAATTATTTGGTATGGGATTATCACGTTATTAAATGCAATAAATGGCGTTCGTAAATAGGTGGCACATACGAGCATGGGGTCATCTAGTTAATAATAAAATGTAAGGAATTCCATAGTGAACTTGACAAAGCAAATATGTACGTATTCAAAGCAACGTGAAAAGACGTTCTTATAAATAAATTAAAGCGACGTTAAACCATATTAAACCTTTTTTTGAGACAACCTTTATATTTAACTAGTTGTTACACGTGACGTTGTCCGCATCATTTTATGTAATTGATATTTTTTTATGTGAGAAGAGTAGCAAATGAGATTGCGCACCACCTGATGTTAAGTAGCCACAGCCCATAGATATTCGCGTACCACCACAAACACGACCCAAATCTCATCTGAGCTCGAACATAGAAACGTTGCTCCTGAGGACTAAGATGGTCGCCTCGTTTCAAAGTGTAGCCGGCAACCGCACACGAAACACGAGTAACGCTTTATGGCGGGTTATGAGAGTGGCGTTGGTACCTTCCCGATCGAACTATAGTTTGCCCACTTTTATTATATATTATGATCATTATATTTTAGAAAAAAAATATAACCTTAATTAAACAAACAAAATATCTTCATACCAAGTTTTATATAAATCCGTTAAGCCATTAAGGAGTTAAAAGGGATCAAACATCCATACATCTAAACTTTCGCATCCATAATGTTAGTAAGATAAGAGCTTTTACGCGTAAAGCTGCACCAATGATACAGGTACTATGAAACTGGTGAAAGCTTTTTACCGACAAGAAGTGTTCTGCGAATAATATAATTACTACACACATGAATTAGATATATGCCAAAGTTATGAAGGTGATATAAGTAGGTTATGTCTGAGTATAATAGTTATATAAATTTGGATGGATATGATAAACTCCACGGGGTTAGCATTTGTGATGAATTAACGATCAACCGTAAGTAACATCAATCAATTTATTAGGAAAAACATAGTAATAAAATAAATATTATTTAAGTATTTTTTGTCCGTATGTGTGATGAGGTCATTGCGTGTGTAAAAATATGTAGAAGGTTGTTTATCTTATACATGTGTACATTACATACATAATTGTGATATATTAGTTGTCAAAATCTAAATTATTAAAAAACTGTCCTTTGTAACATTAATTATAGCTACAGTAAAAGCTACAGTAAAAGCTACAGTAAAAGCTACAGTAAAAGTTTAAAGGTGGTAGAGCCGTTAGAGCTCGCCCGGAGCGGCACCACCGCCACCCTCATAACCCGCCGTAA
>DWON01002519.1:0-20339 GCA_018251015.1 Phocides pigmalion okeechobee
AATTAAGTAAGCAATTTTGGAGACTGGTTAACCTGTACATTTAAAGTAATTATAATTATTAATTTATTTAAATATTTCTTTTATCTTTTTATTATAATTTTTAAGTTGTTTACCACTCTAATTTATCCAGAACAATAATTATAGGCAGCTTAACGAGTTTTCTAAAGCTCAAGTGCATGCTTTAAAATTTGCCACTGACGGGCACGCATCCTACTTTCAACTGCGACGGAGTGTGCTAAACTTCAGCTGTTTATGGTGTATGAAGTACGAAACTGTGCTTAGAATTTTGTCGCTAGTAGTTACCCATCCTAAATCAGACCGTGTTTGACATTGTTTCACTTCTATTGTTTACCATCCACGAAGTACGAGAATATTCTTTAAATTTTTCACCAGCCCATCTACAAAGCACAGAACTGAGCTTAAAATGTTGCTACTCACGGTCACCCATCTAACTCTCAACTGTGACCCACGTTACTAAACTTCGATTATTATCGATTTAGAAACATAGAACTGAGCTTAAAATTTTGCTACTAAAAATTATCATCCAGGAAACAAGGATAGCGTTTAAAAATTTGCCACCAGCGGTCACCCATCCAAAATCAGACCACGCCCGACGTTGCTTGATTTCGATCGCCTACAATCAACACAAGCAACGGGTCCCTGAACGTTAACTTGTAGAAACTGTTAAGAATTATCTTTGAGCAATTAAAGCTACCATCGTGACATTGTTGCATAATAACTAGGGCCGCTCAAGTCCTGGCTCTAATGGCCACAGGCTCTAGGCTACGATAAGATCGCTGGGTGACAATTTACCGACCCCATACAACTATCATTATACATATTATAACTACTTGTACCCCGCGGCTTGCTCTGCGTTTAATAAGAATTGTTTTCTTTTATTTTAATTCGATCATAATTTGTGTAAAGAACTGTTAAAGAAGAGGCGACCATTTTAGTCTTCTGTAGACAACGCATGTAACGTCGACGTTAGAACTTTAGTTTTATTTGAGGTTGGACATGGATATTCATGGGCTGCAGAGACCATTTAACAATGTACAGGAATCCACAAATGAAGTCGTTGGGTTCGGCATTACACGCAGTATCATCAATGAATGAACATTGTTAAATGAAATAATTAGTGAACATGCGAGAAGCATTAGTATGAGTGTTAGTTACCGCTACCTTGTTCTCTTTGTATTTGATTTTTTTCTCTTTCAGACTAATATTTTTTTATTACTTCTGTAATTAAGAACAGGGAAAATAATAGGTGCGATTATCGCTTAGACTCTCGTATGGTGTACAATTTTGGAAATTCGTTATCTATACTTTGTTTAAAAATCTAAACATATAGTTACAGAGTACAAATAAACGTGAAAACAGTTTTTAGAATGGTTGCTTGTCCGTCTGTTTGTACGGGGTAATACTGTTACATCCTCTTATATTCAAAGAAAGACTGCTCCATTATATTGAGGCTCACTGCTTCACAGGCTTTCCTTATCAGATTCATACCCGTCTTATGCCTTCTGAATACAACACAGCCCCTGTTCTGTCTGTGTATATGCCATTATTTTTCCTAGACGTGATCACTCGATAGCTTTTCTTTATTTTATAACTATTCTCCTCGGAGCGATGTAGCCCAACTATTACAATTTAACCCTGTTCATTTTGAGATCCATATCTATATATAACATATCTATATACCTCTATATATAGCAGAGACTAACTTCATAAGGTTAAAATAGTATACTATTAGGTAGTAACATACAATTCAATATGAACATGGGCTATGTTTACTATGGGCGTTTTAAGGGGGGATGAAATCGAGGACGTTGTATTGTTGTACATCTATTAAAAAGATAAATTTGTGTTTACTGAATCGATCACCGAGAACAAGTGAGCGGTGTAGATGAGACACACCATGTTACCCATGAGGGAGGATCGCCGCCGGCCCGAGCGCCGCTTGCGCCGGCACCAGCACCGGCGGCCCCGAGCTCGTGCACGCCCGTACCCGCGACTGCCGCGCCCCACCTCGCGCCGCGTCGCGCTGCCGACGCCCCCCGCGCCCCCGACGCCCGTCGCTCCCTCCGCACTGTCTCGTCCCTCGATCGCCGGCGACGAAGCCGCCGTCTCCGCAGACCGGTCCGCTATCATATGCGCCTCCAATGAGTCCAGCGGCGATTCTGATCTGGAAGTGATACATACGGTTCACTTGAATTTTGCTTCATAAACATGCGGTTTATGAAACTGAACTGAACTGAAGATGTAACTGAAGCTTTGTAAAGACTATAAATGATACAAATGGCTCAAATCTTCGAATTAGTGCAAAGAACTTTTCGAAATAGCAAGTCAGAAAATATCTCATTTTGTATTTGACTCTATTTTCTATTATTTCTATTCTTTGATTTGTTCTAAATATTCTCTTGGGTTAATAAATAATTATCTAAGCTACTAAATTTTTTAAGAACATAATTTACGAAAAGCAATACGTAAATTTTACATTTAACTTTAACCTATAACACAAAGT
Organism: Phocides pigmalion okeechobee; assembly: GCA_018251015.1. NCBI lineage: Eukaryota > Metazoa > Arthropoda > Insecta > Lepidoptera > Hesperiidae > Phocides > Phocides pigmalion. The sequence goes on from DWON01002519.1 coordinate 2,525, forward strand.
ATGTTTTGACTATTTAATAAAATCAGCGCATGACTCGTTTCCTCCCTCAATTTTATCCCACATTAATTGTGACGCTTTTGGAACGTAGACGAACTACTAAATTAAATAGCCTATCTTATAATGGATACATTAATTGATTCAAACAAGCACACACTTAATAAGATCAATTATAATTTAAACGTTACTTTAGTTAGGATGAGATAGGATTTAATTGATGGACGTATTTTAATGTATCACAGAACATATTCATATTCAGAGGTATATAAACAAATATTACTATAAATAGTTTACATGTGGATATGGTCAATGCGTCAAATGACTTGTAGGGTTCCTTAGACCATTGACTAGAAAGGAACAGTAATAATTTCCTCGTACTCGTATGTCACTGCCATTTTACTCGGGGATCATTAGCGTTTCAAAACGAAAATTCTGAATGTAGATGTGATTGCAACAAAATCTTGTGGCCTTACACGCATTTGTTAGCTTTTTATTCACTTACATAGCACGGATAGCACAGTACTCGCTAAGCTGTTCCCACGTGCAGCCGTATGTGCAACATTCGTCTGCGATGCCGGCTTGCCGCCTGCGCCGCACCACCGCCGCCGGCTGCTCGATCACTGCAATGAACAAATACATTTATTTATAACTGAAAGTTAAATACTTGAACATTGCTATGTGCTACTATCTACGAATAGTGTTAATTACGCAAGTGGTACAAATTTCGACTTCTCGAGTTTGAGACATGGTTTCTAATCCCACGCTTTATAAATTTTGTAATAGAAGAGGAAACTTGAAAACACCTGTATGGGAAAAATATGTCCAAGAAGGAGTCAAATTACATTGTATCTTGTCAAAACTTTGAGTAGTGAGTGCATGATGTCACACAAAGATAAATACGTAAATACAACATCAAGAACATATAAAAACATCATCAAAGTATCTGTGTGTCTAGGACAATAATATGTGGCGATGAAATTTTACGAGATCTAAGTTCACTTAATTTGGTTTGTCAGATCGAATTATCAGAACACTTAAAGCAGGAGATTCTAAATTCGGTGTTTTTACATTATATCCCATTGAAACAATTTAGATTATTGTAAGGAAATAGAATAAAAATAGATAATGATAAAGAGTATATACAAATGATTTGAAATTACCTCTATCATTAAATTCTCTTCATAACGCTATATGATAACATATTCATATGGAAAGATCTATCTTTAAACGAACATATCTACCTATAATCTGAGAATCGGACCTGGCAATCCTTTTAAATTGCTGATTAGAGCACGTTCAGACTACGACCATGGCTTAATAACGTTACGTAGGTACTCATCACGAAATCGATTCGTGATGAAATGATAATGAGGGGTCATTATTAAATAAGAGGGTGAATAAGAAGCACTTGTTTTTCCTATGATTATTAGATGTAAACAATCAAGAGGTCGCTGGAAGCGGCGATAAAAACGCGCGCCAACGTTTTATGTTGCCTTGTAGGTAAGTAGGTAGGTACCTATCCTAATAGTTTCTATTAGGTAATAATAACTATACCGTACTCATGTTTAATGTTTAACGTTACTCATAGTTTTTTGCAGTCTATTTCATGCGTAGATACATAAATATTCAATCATCCTAGTAGTTCAAAACCGAATTAAACTGGCTGTTTAGCTTCAAGTAAACGCCAATCTACACCTGAATAAAAAATATTTAATATTATTAAAAAAAACAATTCATGTACTACGTGGTTAATGGTAATATAAAAATACAGCTTATTTTACCAATTTTGTTATGTCAACAAAACATGTATATACATAGATAGCAACATTTATTCGCAGTTATTATTGATAACGTTGTCACTAACCGGATATTATTGTACAGTGGATCGTATAAATAAACATTTTTGTTATATCAGAAATATCCAAGAGCAATTAAAAATATACATCGATATGAAAAGTCAAATAAGATGTGTGTTCGGAAAAAGATAGCAAATCTAGATGATTTTTCCTTACTATGGTACAAGATAGGTACTTTCCGCAATAGGGCTTTTCTTTACGATTTAGTTTATTTTATAAGAAAAATAGTCAGTATATTTTATTAATAACTAGTCTATACCTACTGCAAAACATCTGGGTTGGGTTACCTTAGACGCATGCATTGTATTTTAGTATGTAATTTGGTGTATAATTAAAATCATATTATTTATAGATACGTATGTAATTGATAACATTTACTTATTAGCTTACTTAATGCTTAATGCTTAATGTAAGTTGTTTAGTTGTGCTGTGGTCAGTGTAGGAATTGTAGACTAAAACAAATTAGTATTAAATATTACCTGTTGGAACATCCCATGAGGGACTATTATAAACGTGGCACACTTTGCTCATAATCTCGCCCAGTGTCCGACCGCACAGCTTAACGGCGGTGGCGGCGGCGTCCGTTCTCGACTCCCAGATCAGCGAGACTGCCAGAATAACTAGTTGTAATGCCTTGTTGACGAGCATATTCGGTTCTGAAAGTTAACATTCATATATTATTTATGATATAAGTAACACACCTCGTTATATTTTTAAAGAATAAAGTAAAAAAAATGTCTGCCTAAGTAATTCTTTAAAAGGAACAGAATAGAAAATCACGTATTTTAAAAAGTGTTTGATGTGATTGAGAAGCAAAAAAATACCTTTTAATTTTTTTTATCGTGTAGGTAATAGAAAATAACACACGATTCTATCTTAAACCACTGTTTATGTAATCGGAGCCTCGAATGTTCGTAACTCGAGTCGTTTTACGCTTTTATAGCCAAGGGTAGATGTAATATGACACCGACACCGCCCAGTAACTATACTTTGGACTATATAATACATTTTTCATTTCCTAAGTGTATCATTTTGGATGAAATGCATATTGTACAAATTCAAGGAATCATTTTTGTGTAATATAGTAAGTGTTAAGTAAGTACCTACGTAAAATATGATACGATAAAAAATTCACGACATTTGATATTCCATTATAGGCTTGCCCTTAACTTTGCCGTTCGCGAGGGCGTCTGATAAATAGACAACCTATGACCTTAACTCAAAACATTTATTCTATTGATTAACTAGTTATAAAGAGTTTTTATTTATTTTGCGAATGACTTACTTAATCATAATTATTAAGTGTTTACCTATAACGTGTCGTTCTAGTTATTTTTACTTCCGTATTCAGATAAAAAAATATGCTGTTGCCTTTCTGGAAACGATTGAGTTTTATTTGAAAGATTGCAATTTGCATTACCGAACACAATCTATTTGTAAATAACGCTAAGTGCTTTTGTTATACAGCGAGTTATATGCAGATGACTTCACCTTCCTCATTCATAAAAATGCAAATCAGCTTCTTCCTCTCCTTAAGTGGCATTCTAAGAATAGTGTAGGGTGGGTGCAGTTACATATTGCTGTTATGGTGCAGATATTACTACTATTGCGCAGAGGACCGTTAACCAATTAATGAGTACCTACCTACACAGTTGATTGGCCTGGAGATTCGCGATTGCGTGTCACCAACAGGCCGTCACAAAAATGGAAGGTCGTTTTTGTTATAAATAGGCTCTTTGAATTACTAAACAGCATTAGGCTTTTTAATATTATAATTTATAGCGCGTAGTACCTACAGAATAATGGAATTATATTTGTATCATTGTTTTTATTGCATGGTTATCTAAGTGCTAAATCATTTAATTAATGAGGTACTGATAATGATAATTTGACCACAACTTTTAGATTCTTCATAAATCTGGTATTTACGTACAGTAGATAAGTTTTTTTTTATAAAATTTTAGTGGCAAACGAATATTTATTCCACTTGATTGTAAGTGGTCATCGCCGTCCATGGATTTCTATAACCAACTCCACAAAGGGTAAGAGTTTCGCCCGAAGTCGATTACAGCTGCGTTGCTACTCCTGAGGACAAAGGTGGTCGCCACATTAGTAAGTGAACCGGGAAATACACCTCTCTACCGAAACGGTATACATTGGTCCTTCACCAGTCGTAGTGTACAGGTTTTCCTACCTTGCTTTATGTAACTTAAAATTTAACATTAATTAGAATACTTACATTGAAATTAATATTTTAACGAATCTTATAACCATTGCACATAATTAATTAATTATGAACTGAATCTGTCTTGTATGTTATCCTACAAATAAACTCCGTGTGTAGCCACGAGTGTACATGCACTAGGCACAGCGAGAACTAGGATAGGGAATAATGACTTATGTGTAAAAATAGTGATCGTAAACATGCACTCGACGCAACTGTGTCTACTGGACTCCTTACACGTGGATCGCATGACCTTAGTGCTGGGACAACACACTTAGTTTTTATCTGTTATATTTTACAATTACAATAATAGCGCCCCAGAAAAGAAGGCCTAAATAAATATATTTTGACGAAACTTATCTACACTTATACGTATCCGTAAGATTTTTAGCCTGTTCGTAGTTTCTACGAAATTGGTTGAGTCAGAAAAACGTATGTTTTTAATTATAGTTAATTTAATTTAAAGTTCAATTGTATGAAACATAATTCGGAAATATACATGTAGTCCTGTAGTAGGAAATATACCTGATAGTAAGAAAATGTCTTTAAAGAATAGGATGTACCAGAAGTTGATATCATATGCGTTGCTGCTTCTGAGGACTAAAATCACCTCTTGTGTAAGTGAAGCGGCAAGCAAAACTTTTTTCTTCCCACGCAAGAATTGCTTTAGCGAAATAAGGGGTATAGCGGCAACACCTCGGCTTGAGTCGTAGGTACAGATTCTACAACCTACTTATAGCGATTAACAGGGATATTCATCTGTTTTGATATTTTTATGTGTTAAAATTATCGATGTAAATCATGAAAGTTTTCTGCAATTGAGAAAGCCATACTCCATTGGGCAGTGATATGTGGACTGAAAATTATTATTTTTAAATTACTGCGACAAAAATCTCGTCTCCATATAGTTAAATTAATCTATTGTTACCTTATTTTAACATTTTAATAAAAAGTAAGTACAATAAAAAGTAGATACCTTACTTAAGGAATAATAATATACATAAAAAAGAATGAAGCTTGTTATTTATTGGACTTTATCTTTCTTGTTATTGAAATACTCCAGTTATGTACAAAGTTCAATTGTTATACGTTTAAATTAAATTTCCCTACTACCTAATAGAGTTACTTCGTAGGCGGAAAAACTGCAGTTTCTGGTAAATTTTGATCTCGATAGAGGTACACTCCACTTGATGTATTTATTCGTTTGATTGCTTATAGTGTCAATTTGTTGAGTGAGTCCTGAGTACTTTTGAATGTAGTGTAGAGTATGCATCTGCAGTGAATCGGTCACCGAGATCGGTCACATGCGAGACGCGTGCGAATGCCGTCGCGCGTCTCCGGACACCGGCCGTTCGGACGCTCGGCCCGGTGCGTGTGCACTCGATTGGATAATTACATGAATCTCTCGACTCGATCTGCAGCCTTGCTGCTTATTGCTTTAGCCAACACAATACCCTGCGCGGACAGCAGGTCGTCGATATTATCTTTTCGAAGAATTTTGCATTAAAATTACGTTTCGCTTGTTGTACTACGTAGGTATCTAACCGATGATTTGAACATCGGAATACTCTTATCTTAAAGAAGTCTTTAGTTAACTTAGGTTATTGAATTAATGTATCGACTGTACAACGGTATTTTAGGTTACACTTTCGATGATTACCTATTTCACGAAATCTTAGTATAACTTACTGCATTCTCACATAAACAAGCACCGACTTTATTCGAATTGTAGTACCACCAACATGCATTGTAGCAACGTGGTAGTATATATTCTAGGCTTTTCTCGGTTCTGTGAAAAAAACAATACTCAACAGCATGGCGTTCAAATGATGCAGCCTGCCTTATTATTGATGGAATCATGCCTACCATATCTACAGATTTGTACCTACATATAGTAAAAGTAAAACGAGATATGTAATGTATGGTTAAGGTGCATAATATTTGTAACAGACATAATTATTAAAATTGCCGGTCCTTGAAATATAGCAACTTCATCTTACATATTTACGTATTGATTAGGTATGTATAACTTGCATGTGCTGGCAAGATATGATGATAATTTCTAGTATATATAGGTGAAAGATACAAGTTTGATAAGGCATAGATGGACATTATGCAACAGTGTCGCGGTTCATGTAGGTATAAATATGATGCTCCATGGCAACGAGACACGGTAGTACAACTAAAGGCAGACGATAGGTAACGACACAGATAATTCAAGAGTTTGTGGGGTCAAGTGTATCGTCGGCTCTCCCAATTGACGTTTTGCGACGGCGGTCAGTGGCTTTGGTTAGACAGGCGCGACCTAACTGCTAAAATAGGTATATTCATACACCTTGACTGTGTGTGCGGGACTTGGTAGCAACAGACTAGTCAATAAGTATTGTCAGTAAGGCACTCAAGGAGAAATATTGCCATGACCTCAAATGTCAATGCCGTACAAAACTTTGGATTTTGTTTTTGCAACAACAATAATAAAATATGTGTTTATATATTTTACGCAGTTAAAAAGTGCATTTTGAAGTGAGATTTCTTTAAAGATTTTGCTAATTGTTCAATTAATAGGGTTTACTCTTAAACGTTAAGATAAAATCCTCTTACTAGATTAAAACTATAATGCCCTACTTATTAGAACGAATGCGAGCTAACCTGGCCGGATGGCAGCCTTATAAAGTAAGGTCTCTTATTTTTTTTGATACGTAACTATACTACTCGTAAGTTATATTTTGGCGTAGTTAAAGAATTTCCAGGAAAAAACATGTTTTTTTTTTATATACTAATATACAAAAAAATAATTACCAATAGGTGCATATTGAACGCATAATGAGGTGTGTCTATTAGGTATAGATTATAAGAAAGAGGCAAAAGTAAATTGATAAATCGGATATTATGTCAAAATATTTTGGACAGAATCCAAAAAAATTAAAATCATGTATGATAGTCCCTACTATTTATATACTTTACACTCTTAAACATTTTTGTGGTTTTAAGGTTTTATTTATGTGTTAAAAAAAGCAAATGAGAATTTAATGCATTTGACGTTAAGCAGCTAAGAGCTTCCACCTTTGGACATCTATAATAAAATCCATGTAAACCAGGACTATTACCGGAATCTATCACAAATACATTTCTGCTTCTAAGAACGAAAATAGAAGATCTCGAAAACATTAATCACACCCGCAGGTACACAGACAGTAGATGATATTTAAGTATATAATAAGTTATAATTGCTTATTACAAATGAATATGGCTAAATAGACAGATTTAATGCAAGTGAATAAGTGATATAAAAACTTAAAATTTTGATACATTGATTAAACTTAATAATGGAATATACATAACACATTTTTATGTCAAGTCACTTTGGGGTATCTAACGGAAATTATAAGGTTCAATCTGATCAATTTATCTACTCGTATCTAACACATTTTGGACAATGTTGAATGACACACATTAAGTACAAAGTTGATTTAAAATTTGTTATATACTTACAATGATGAAAATCTCAAAAATTAATTATAATAAAAGCCTAACCCAAATAATCTTAAAGGAGTCCGTGCTTGAGTGGTATGGTTCCAAAAACGCTAGCTACATTCCCGCGTTGAATAGCAATCGTAATTCTCTGTGCGGGATATGAACCAGCCCTGTTGTTACCGCTGTTGTCGATACTATTATGGGCAACAACAGTCTAAAAGCAGGCATAATCACGATACCTACGATTTTGACAAACTCATAAACAATGCGAGTCGTAAGGTCATAGCTAGGTGAGTGTCCGTCCACTGTAAGCCTTTGACCCCAAAATTATAGTTATTGGTAGGAACACGTATCAATTGCATCAACGTGTCCGCCTGTAATGCATTTTAATTTTGTTATACCGACATTGGTACGTAAATTGCACGTTATAACAACAAATATAATTAGGTTGGGGAAAAATATTTTTGTTTTCGTAATACAATGGCAAAATTTGTAGATATCTCATAGTAAACCGATCAATCATCCATATTTGACCAATTAGTAATCCGAAACTTGCTAAATAGAGTTTATGAGTTCAGCTAACAAGTAATGAATTTTTTTCGTCGACTTAATATATAAAATCCTTCACATAATACATATATAAAAACTTGATACTATAACAAACAATGAGTATCACTTTTATCCAACTAATTGAACTCAATCAACCTGCTTGTTTAATGTTTACAATAAAATTATTGCAAGTGTTTTGTTTTTAAATATTGTAAATTAATTATATTTTGAAAGGTGGTATGCATAACTCCGAGTTCAGGCTGGCTTGCGGCTTGTGAACTTGGTAGAATATCGGCCAAATTAAGTGATGTCAAGTGTATTCGGGAGTTGGAACGGTGGCCATTGGTAGCAAGATTTCATAAGGACTTGTCTGTCAATACACATGGCAAATTAGGTCTCATGGAAAGTTCTGTAGATGACCCATTTGGACAGAGAATACGCTCTAATTCCAATCTTCCCCCAGTAGTGTAGAGACTTGCTTGACTGTGGGACATTTAAAGGGTTGCAGGTATATCTACTTACCCAAGGTATCATGGCCGACCGCTGGGCACAGCTATATCTATTCTTATTTTATAGCCATCCGTGTAAAGTGCGTTGCGGCGTCGTGTAGTTTTAGTTTAATGGATATGGTAAAATTTATAGACATTTCTCGCCTGTAGTTAATCATAGATGCGTGGCTACCTTTGAGACTTAAGCCGCCTCAAATTCAAGAGAACTGGCAACTATATCCTTCCATAGAAATACAATAAAAATCTTTACGTTAAAAATAGATATGACATCCATAGCATTCACAGGCATTTAGGTATCCTGATCACTAATAGGTTTAACTCATTTGCTCATAATAAATAAATATATATAACATGAGTAGATAAATTTCTTGTCTTTTTGTAAGATGATAAAATCTCTATGGTAAGACCGGAGAGGAACCATCGTTAGACCGTTTTTTACCGATTCACATACATATGAGGCTTACCTTGGTCGATGAACATATTGAAAGTGAATGAAAAGCTTAATCGGTGAGGACCAAGTGTTAATGGGAAATTTTCTTCATTACTCACATAAAGTGGTTGAAATTTTAACGCTACGAGCAGCCGTTGGTCCAACTTTACACTAAACCTTAGAATGCTTTTCTAATCTAATTCAGTAACGGACTGGGTTACCACGGTCTTGTAGCGCATCAAGGATGATAATTGGTTTAACATTACAGTACCCAAGCGCTGCAGCTACCTTGATAGGGAGAGCTCCAACAGCCCCCTGAACATGATTGCTAAAATAACAGACAACAATTTGTGAACGATAGTGCATAAAAGCATATAATAAATAAAAAAAAATAATATTGGTAAGCAATTAATCGAGTCCTTATTCTTTAATAAAGTATTATATTGTTATTGTTATTAAAAATAGTAAAGCGATCTTGGATCGATTTCAGTTGATTATTGATGTCTAGTGATGCAGTGATCGTTTCCTATCAGGTGAAAGCTGGTATGCTATATTGGGTTTTAAATAAAAGAATATTATGTGGCGTTTACATAACCTTTGTCTATAGGCTTGAAGGATCGTTAAACATCAGGTGGAAATGATCGTTTGCTACAATATAGCTCGATAGCTAAGAGTCAGTCAGTTTGCCATGGAGAAAGCTATGCTTAGTACTTCATTAAGTGACAAAAATCGTAACGTCGAGAACCGTAAAAGAGTAAAAGTCACCGATACAGTTCTCAAAATTAAAAGGCTGAAGTGGCAGTGCGAAGGCCAGCCACATGGCTCGAAAGTCAGACAACCGATGGAGTAAAAAGGTCCTCGAGTGGCGACCACGTTTAGGCAAAAGGAGCACAGGGCGTCCTACAACCAGGTGGATCGACGATCTGGAAAGGATGCAGGGTTATCGCTGGATGCAAGGGGTACAAAACCGGTCTGAGTGGCGCCATCTAGAGGAGGCCTATGTCCAGCAGTGGACACATGAGTGCTAATGGTGGATGGATAAGTATATTTTTACATTTACAAGTAGATACGAATCATAAATAAAAAACTTAAAATACAACCTATTTGTGTTAGTGTAGCCGTGGTCGGCAGCTATTTATAGACAAGCTCCTAGTTTGTGGTTGTAACACCGTAGGCGCCACTTAGCGCTGCCATTTTACCACAACCTCTATAAATGCTAGGGTCGGCGACGACAATTTTACCTGTTCCTTGTTTTAAACGTGAGTATTTTCTAAGCAAGATATATTTTCCGTACAGGGTGTATTTTCTATCTATGTATATATCTAGGATATATATTTATACTAGCGACCCGACCCAGCTTCGCTCGGATAGGGTCGCTAGTATAGTATATAGTATATAGTAGAGTGTATTCATATTTACGTACATACATACATACATACATATATTTTTCTTTCATACAATCATCCAGTCATTACCTAATTGCAAAAACGAACAATTAGAAACATTTATTTTGAACGAATTACCATATTGAATTTAAATATTTAGTTTCTCACCGAATTTCCAAAAAAACTTATTATGCATCAATACTTTCCTCAGAGATCACTCAACCTGATGTTGAAAATTGTCAGAAAATCCGTTCAGTACTTTTTGAGTTTATCACGAACAGACAGACAGACGACGCAATGGGGGACTTTGTTTTATAATATTTAAAGATACATGGAAATCTTTTGAATGTAAGGGATGGTAAACATTATAATATGGTTAAGTTAGATGTTTTTGTAAATAATATTAGTTTTAAATATTTTGTATTTTGTATTTGATGAAATAAAAGTTAATAACGGGCTTGGCCAGTACCTAAGTTTTATTTTAGCATCTATTTAACTGTAATACATATATACATTAAGTGTGGAACATTTGTATAAGATATATTTTTTCGCTGTTACCATTCCGCTATTGTTGTACTTTAATGGCTTTTTTATTTCGATTTGTTTTGATTTGATTTAATTTTATTTTGCAGAGAAATGCCGGTTTAGGTTAATTCATCTAGTTACACGTAAACAATCGTAATATGTAAGCCCTTGGCATAGTTTAGTGATTCGATTAAGTGCTTAAATAAAAAAGTAACTGCCTGAATTAATAAATTAGTGGACTGTGCTACGAAATGCCTACATTATATATTGCGTAGCATTCGTAGACTGACTGCGAAAACATTAACTTATTAAAAAACAAAAGAATTTAATTTTGGATTTGTAACTTAAGTTTATATAATTGTGTCTCAATTCAAATATATTGTTGGTCTGTATTATTTACTTGTAGTGTATTACTATTGACACTGCAGAGCGAAGTCACGGCTACGACAAACATAATTCTATACATGGACACTCAATCCATTTTATCCATTTAGTAGCGGGACACAAGTGACTGAAGAGTAAGAGCGTTTGTGTGATCAACGTACGTGGTACATAATATTTGTTGTGTCAAAGTTATTCAATGAACAAAACTACAATGATCTCTTTCAATTTATAACTATGTCAATTTACTACGCCAGCTATAAATGGAAAGGGGAATATTGTTGAATTAAATAACTAAATTTCCACATATAAAAATGGAAATTGCTTAAAATATTAAACGTCTCTTAGGTTTTCTATATGGTATAACACAAAGAATAATACAATTTCTGAATTTATTTTCTGTTCGACCTTTGTTCGCAAATTATCAACAAGAGATTAATGTGTGTTTCACTTTCCTAATAAATTATTTCTACGTATATGAAAACGTGTATATTTTATAGTAATAAATTAGCAACTGAAACATTTATTAGTATAAAATATTTTTTCAATTCATTGTTTGATTGCCCTACATATTTAAATTTTTTTATGTTTATTTTCAATATTTTATTTTTATACATTTTCTAATCGATACTCAAATTCTTAGAACCTTATGTCACATCACACAATAAAAATATCGCACTTTTGATGATCTCAACAAAATATATATTTCGTACCTTTGTCATATAATTTGGGCGCCGTCGTCGATTTTGACCGAGGTCCGGATCAGTAACGCGTGCCTTCTGGCGACAGGCGTCAGACGCGAGGCGCGGGAGCTGGTTGTTAAGCGCGTTAGTCGCGTCGCGGCACTCGCGGTTACGTTCGCAGGCGGGTCGCAGTCGTGTCGCAGTCGTGTCGCACCCGGCACGCTCGAGCGTCGTTCAGTGGCGCTGCGCACGCTGTCGTCGGTGCGTGATGCGCGCTCGCTTATAACAGCTGATGGGCGGCGCGCGCGCACCCGCCACGCCTCGCTCCGCGCTCCGCCCCCCTCTCGTCCGCAAAACATCAAGATTGTCTTTCATACGTCTCGTCTCCAAAACTATTCAATTAAAGCCAAGGATAAGATCGACTTGTCTTAATATTATGGATATGACATCAATATGCGAAGAAAAGGTAAGAATTATGCAAATTTTCAAGTAAAACGCCGTATTCACTATTAAAATAAATAAGTAAAAATTTGAGTTAAAGAACGTAAACATTTTTTTAATACAACTTATCCAATTGACTTTTGGCCTGAAAGTTATTTTGCAATTGGATACGCATTGTTTTATTGTCGTAAATTTCGGATTTGTATAAGCGGGAGATAAAACATACCTCTTAAATGCAATTATTTCTAACTAATCAATTGAGATTCACTTATATCATAAAGTAACTAGTCGGTAATTTATTGTTATTGGTCATAGTCATATTTATTATTAGTTAAGTTGGTCAGTATGTTTCAAATTGGCCAAATGACGATAGAGTAAACTCCAAACATACCATAAATATTTCATAAATAAATTTCGAATTAGGAACATTCTTTTTTCGGAGACCATATTATGTCACAGAATTTTGAGCAAATAATGAAAACTTAACGCTTCTTTGATTCCGACCGTTGATATTTTTACTGAAGCTTCTTCTTTAATATTGTGGTGTTAAAATAAATAACTATTTTATAATTTTGTGTGTTAATTATTTTTATGAAATTCAATTTCGAAACATACCTATAGACTAATTAGAAACCAGTTTTTTTGGTAATACGTTGACTTTGTATATTTGCAATAAATTCAATCAAAAATCTATTTTTTTTATTAATTCTATAAGCAAACAAGTATGTTCTAAATCTGAATGTAAGTGCCCAGTGATACCTGAAACCAACTAGGTCTATAGGGCTAAAGGACAGGAGTCCCGCTTAAAGTCAATCACATATGCGTTGCTACTTTAGAGGCCTAAGCTGGCTGCCTCACATACATTGGAGCTGGCAACCACATCTTTCCGTAGAAACGAAAGAATTATAACCTTTTTACAAAGCTTTTAACACTTCGAGGCCTTTGTTTAAGTTTTTTTATGTGAGAAGAGTAGCAAACGAGCATGCAAACCATTTGATGTGAAGTAGTCGCAGCCCATAGACAAGCACGTACAACCACAAAGACGACAAAATTCCTATCTGAGCTCGAACGTAGATGCGTTGCTATTCTTGTGGACTAAGATGGTCGCCTCGCTTCGAACTATAGTTCTCCTATAAAAGTGTATAAAATAGGAAAGAAGGAAAGAGTCCATTTAATACAAAAGGCTCTACCGTAACAAAAACTTGTTATTCAGCCAGACTTCTACAACATAGTTCTACGAAGGCTTATATCGCAATTTGGAATACTAACTGTGGACCAATAATAATATGCACTAAAATATACACTGCGAAAAGTGTTTCAAGTGAAAGAATGTCACAAGAAGTTTAAGTCGCTCTGTGATAATGTAGTAATCTTTAGATTATCACGACAATTCACTATGTTTCAGTGTGTATTTACATTTGTTGTAATATTATTCGGATAGTTATTCTAGCTCATATGTAGTTGAAATTTCAAATTGTAAGAACTGCACAAGGTACATTTTATATTTAACGGTGCTTTTAAAATATCACAACGCTCCTAACAACGAATCAAGTATCATACACTGTAGCGTTAATCGGCTGAAGCAGGTATATCATGAAATAACGATGGTGCTTGATGAAAGTAACCAAATTATTTAAAACGATAAGTTTTAATACCATCAAGACAATAGCTGTAACATCAAACCTAGCAATGGAGGTATATCTAAGATTCATTTCTTTAGAGTAATCGCTTTATTTTCGTACAACTGTATGGCAAAACGAATTCATGAAGCGAATTAAAATCCATTAAGGTTGACTGTTAGTGACAGAAACCTTTATGTTTAATTTTATAATGCAGGTCATAAAAAGGAAACAATGTAATTTTGTTATTATTTTGCATATTTTTTTCTTTTTGGCATTGTGTACTCTTTTCTTCGGAACAATCCGGCTCGAAGGACAAATATTGTGATTTGTTGGATTGCTTCGAAAGAAAGAGGTTTAATAAAATGTCTAAAAACGATATTATAAGACAAAAATAAAAAGAGAACTTAAAACTTATTGCGCCAAAAATTTACAAGGCGAAACACGTTTTATGTTTCTACTTTTTTGTCTTATAATATAGTTTTTAGCCATTTTATTACAACTCTTTCCTTCGGAGCAATCCCGCAGATCACAGTTCACATTACTCATCAACGTCACCATAGTTATCAAACGAATAGTGTGTCGGTCGGGCACACGTCTCTGGATATCTCTACCGTCTCAAAATAAGGTGAATTAAGTCAGAGTCCGCTCTACTCGACCAAAACATTATTGGTGACTTAATACGCGTTAAAGCAAGCGATAATTAATTTACAATTTGTACAACTTCAAAAAATCTAAGCCAAAAATTCTCTGCCCGGATTCCCATGTGTGATTTACCACTTCACACATCAAATTCAGTTTCGCGATACATAATCCATTACTCCTTTTTTTCTATAAAATCTGAATTCATACGAAAAACCCTCGTTTAAAATCTGAAAATGAACAAAAAACAACAAATAACACTTGTACAGTATATAATATCAGTTCATGAGATGTGAAAATTTCAATCGCCTACGTATTCTTATAATCTAGGGTTTAAAATATAATTCTAAAAAGGCAGGGCAGAATGTATGGTGTAAGCTTAGTAATCTTTATATACCAATAAAAACAGCTTTCTTTAATAAACAAATGTCCATATATGTCAGTTTTTGAAATGCTCAAAAGTAAATTAATTATCCATGCTTTTAAAAAATAGTAATCAATTACTAATATAAGTTTTAGATACTGTAATACAAGTATATGTGTAAGTGACTATGTTAGGTATATAAGTTAAATATAAGTTATATATCATAGTTAAGGCGTTACACTGGTACAGTTTTGTTGTAAGTAAAATTTACATACGGTTCGAGTATCTCATGAAAGCGTCCTGAACTGTATTGATTTACGGTGCAACCGAAATATTTATAGGTAGGTTGATGGACGCGTGGGAGGATTACATCGTATAGAATTGTACGTGCATAGAAATATCGCTAGTAGTCATATTCGTAGAGCTGTTTGCTGCGCCGCAGCGCTCGATCGATGGCAATGCGCGCCAAATTCCAGGTATTTCAAGCAGCGTTATCTAGAACTTTATTCGTCATATTCACAGATTTTATGTTTTGTACACTCATTGCCCCGTACTAGCGAATCCAAGTAGTTATGACGTAATTGTTCTGTTTTATATAACAGAACACAGAACACAATAAAAGTATTAACAACGGAAAATACAGGCTACCTGATGTTAAGTAATCGCTGCAATCCGTGGACAACCACGTCCAATCTCAAACAGAACAGAAGTTCTAGTTCAAGCAGAACTAAAGTCCTATCTGAGGTCGTACGTAAATGTGATACTCCTGAGGACTAAGATAGTCGCCTGGCTTGGACACCGAAACAAGAGTTGCTTCACGTTGAATTTGAATTATGATGGCGGCGGTGGTACTTCGCCAGTCAAATTATAGTTCTACCACTTTTTAATGTTATAGGTACTAATACCATACATGCACGAAGATGAATACATAAATTGCCAAATCCAGAAAAACAACCTAAATTTAACATTTATATGTCTGGGTAGTAAGGAATTAAAACTGAAACCCTTACGTGTCACACCATCAGCGTCCTTATGTATACCTACGAAAAAACATACTAGGCAAACGTATAAACTCCTTCTAATGGAAGTTTTTTAGTCAAAAGTTAAAACTTCGGATTATTTGCAATATTAATAGCATAGCACTATTATAAAGAGCCAAAAAAATACGATTTTAGTGTGTGTTGGATCAATAATATTTCAAAAGCATAAAAGTATTCTTTGTTTTTAGGGTTCCATACCTCCAAAGGAAAAAACGGAACCTACATCACTTGATTGTCCGTTCTTCCTTTCGTCTGTCAGGAACCTTTTTCTTAGGAACGCGTGGAGGTTACGCTGAAATTTATATCATATACTCAGGTCTACTGTCCCTTGGAGTTGTAAAAGGCAATAAAAAGATACAGCCATTTATGCTACAAATTTCCGCAAATTACGAAAACCGTAAGTTTTAAGTTTCAACATAATTAATATTATAAAAATATTTTTAATCATTTTAAAGTTATCACCCCTTTCCTTATGAACGCGTACAGGTATTAAATTGAAAGTCGTATCAAAAAATTAGGTCTATAATACCTTTAAGCTGTAACAAAATCAAATTTGTCAAAAATGTCAACGCAATCAAAAGAAACAGCAATTTAAGCCGCATATTTTCAAATTCGCAACTACTCGCAAGGGAATCAAAACCTAAAGGGTACTTCCAGTCGACCTAGAATAATGGCATTTGACTTAAAGCAATGTTTTATAGCACATATAAAGGAAATAATCCGAAAACCTCAATATTTTTATTACATCACTTTTTAAAATAATTATAAAATTATACGGAACCCTAGGTGCGTATCACGCACTGGGCCGGTTATTTTAATTTTAAATATAATCAGTCCTTAATACAGTAAAAAAAATGTAAACATTTTATGGACAACAAAAACCTAAAAGATCTACAAAAGTTCAATATAATAATCTACTTTTATTTATACATATAATGTACATAGATATAATTCACCGAAACAAGAGTTTTTAAGATGTCGATTATAAAGGCCGTCTGAATTATAGACGGACTTTTTAACGGAGGAATGTGATCACTAAGTCGGAATGTTTTATTTTATTTGTTGTATGATTGTTTTTTATTGTGAGTCAGTTTTAATTGATCTATTTTTTATTCTGTAACATTTCTAATGTGACTTTATTTAATTTTGGTAAAGTTCTGTTAATGGGATTCATAACAGAAACACAAGACTTTCCTGATATTTAGGTAATAGTATAATTTTATAACGATGGGACATTACAATTAGTGGTGCAAAGGGCTCCAGAAAGGTTCCAACTTCGACCTTCGACCTGGGAGATTGAACAGGGGCGGTTGCTGATTTTGTTAATTATTTTATGTGTTTCTTTACAAGGTGCTTCAGATTTAACATCAAATAAATTTGATCAAGTCCTGGATGATGGGATCAGTGAGATTATAAAATAACTCTTTCATTCTTAAAAGTATATAAACGATACCCAAACAGAGATTTTACAAGGGAGCAGCGTGTTGGAGTACGCTTTAAAACTATCCCAATGGTGGAGAACCGTCCTCGGCCAGCGTTTGAACAGGAATAGGTTGGTTACACACACACAAAACACAGAACTTGAATTCGTTGGTTACGCATCATTATCAACCATTACTGACCTAGCTAGACCTAGAAAAAGTCCACACTGGCCACGTGCGGGTTAGTAGACTAAAGTAGTTCCCTGACGGTGTTA
>DWON01002520.1:0-20336 GCA_018251015.1 Phocides pigmalion okeechobee
AGAACATGTTGCTTTACGGTGGGTTATGAGGGTGGCGGTGGTGCCGCCCCGGGCGAGCTCTAACGGCTCTACCACCTCTTAAATATAATGGTTTTATAGGATATCTATTGTGTTTTTAATACATCGTGTACAACAACCTACTGTTAAAAATTTACACCAATTTACACCAACATCGTTTAAATTAACCTTTGTAAGTTTACTAAGCCAAATGACCAATAAACTCTTATTGTTTCTATAATTTAGACAAACATTTTAATATGTGTTCTGTAGTCTGCTAAATAATTACGTAGCCAAATAACGAAATATGTATTGTCGTGTCATACATACATATAATAGAAGGGTGTAAAAATAATGTGTAAATGCGATAATATTAACATTACATAGATCTTTAAATTATTGAAAAATACAAAGATTTTTTTATTTAAGTTGATAATAATTGATTTAAACGTCGCCAAAGTCGTCTTTCCTATTCTGTAACTTATGAACTAAGTTATAATGTTTGCAGAATTTCAAGCTACTCGTGCTTTAAGGCCACTTTTAGCGTAGTATTCTATTAATATGGTGGATTATGGAGTTTTCGTCATATGGGACATTTTCCATTTATTTACTAATTAAGAAACCCTTGTTTGTCCAACACGCATTTGATAACCTTTTATTATAATTTCATTTTCATAACAGCTCGTTGTTACAAGTATTAACACGTTTAAAAATCCCTCAGACGATAAACTTCGATTCGACCCGTGGTGGTATATCACTTGTCACTGAAAAGGGGATACATAGCAGCAGTAGGCTGTTGGTGCAAGCAGCACGTACGTCGGACGCCGGCGCGTACCAGTGCGTTCCGGACAACGCGCAATCCGCTACTGCTAGAGTACATGTGCTTACTGGTAAGTTCTTATTGAATCACGTTTGATCTACGGCGCCGGTGACAAGAGGGTTGGTTTATATCTCGCGCCGAGAATTGCGATTGCTATTCATCGCAGGAATTCGGCTAGCGTTCTTGGAACCGCATGGGCTCGAACTGTCTTTACATTGTTTAGGTTAGGCTTTTTTATTAGTTTTAAGATTTTCATCATTGTGAATATATCAAAAAAGATTTTAATATGAAAAAGATTTTTAATGACAATAATCTGCTACGAATACATAGGTACATTTAGAAGAGTCAGGAATTAATGGTAGTCGTTCTTAACACTTTTCATGCACCGTACATCACTACGTATTGCGCGGCACAATTGCGGATCTTACACACCTGTGTTGTGTACAAATCTGTATGGAATACGTGTGAATAAATGTGACTGGGGTGGACATTACGTGTGTATTCACAGATGATACACAGATGTTAAAAATCAGCGCGTCTTCAGTCTAGAGAAATATACTCCAGTTTACAGTTACCTCCCGCAACGCTGACCTAATATGAACGCTGCAGTCAAAATGTTATAATAAATTCCTATTTTGGTTGAAAACAAAAATTGTATTTCAAAAATTACAGAAGTTATTTTAAGGCATTGTTAAGGATTTAACGAGAACCGCATACAGGAGTAATATCCATAACTCTGTGGAATGGTAAAAAATTCATCAATACAGATGTAGGCACTGTAAAAATTGTACGGTCGAATTTATGGAAACCGTAAACCATTTTATTTTTGCAAGGTATGATATGAAAAATAGAACAGGAAAAGATAGCGCGAGTACTTGTTAGATATACGTTACGTAGGAGAGTTTGAATGTGATGACGGTCACTTATTTTCTCACCATTCTTCGGCTACAAATGGTGGGGCGGGTAAATAACAATCACCTAGGCTTTGTACTCATAACTAAAGTATTTCGGATTATTGACTAACTTCAATACCAATTCAACTAAGACATTTTTTTTATGTTCGAAGAGTACCAAAGGAGGATGAAGGCCATCTAATGTTAAATGCACTTTGCAAACTTTCAAACACTATTCAAATCCTGTTTGACACGATATCTGATAATAGACGTTATGCTATTCCTGTGGATTGAAAATCACCTCGCTTGTAATTGTAACTTTAATCGAAACATAACGGCTTCCGAAGGAACCTTTGATGTCAACTTTATTAACCACCTAAAAAGAGTAATCTTGATAAAATAAAACAGGGTTAAGTTTCGGATGGAAATTTGTATATATTTTGGTAATTATTTGCTTTTACAAATAAAGAAGGATTTTAGTTTATTCTACCAATATAAGTTTTGGTGAAATTTCCTACACAGTTAATAATTCTGAAACGATTAATACTAAAAATACTAACAATTAATGTGTCGTCAACCCCATGAAATGTGAAAAATAATTCCAATTTAATAGAATCATTAATAATGTGCAAGATTCAAGCTGTTGATATTGTGTACGAATACTAAATCAATTTTCTTGAGTTCCGTGACCGGTAATCATTAAGCCAGTTCGCAGTAACGCGTCAATCATTGCTTTTTAACTGCTGCATTTTGTTTGTTTTACGCGGCTGTCGAGTTTTTACACCTAATCTTTTACGAGGGGCTATTGTTAACCCGTCATCGCCCGCTTTTTATTGAGGGGTACTTTATGAAGTTCTCTAATACCCCGATGTTAGGTATGTTTTATTCTATTTTTTAAATTTTCTTACTTTTAATACTGAGGCAATGTGCGTATAGGCATGTTAGGCAATGATATTATAATATTTATACCCGTATCTTGCATATCTTTCGAGTTTAAAGATAGCAAACGAGCGCGCAGGTCAAGTTAAATAAGGCCCTCCAACCGAAACACAAATAATGCTGTACGGCGGATTATTAAGGTGACGGTGGTACCTCCCCGGTCGAACTATAGTTCTCTCACCTTTAATACTACTAGTATAATATAAGAGATAATAACTGTATTATATCTTTTACAGGCGAAACACCAGCAGCTATGCAAGGCAGCGCACAATGGGCGAGAAGCTATGACTTCCCAACTGTGTTGTGTTATATCAGTGTTATCATTAACTGTGTTATAATTGTGATATAAGAAAGTGGATTTTAATATCAAAGACAGAAGAACGAAGTTCGAATGTACAAAGTTATGAGTTGTGTTTGATAAGATTTTAAAATAATACCTAAATAGTAAGGGTCTTCCATCATTTATCAGTCAGCGGCCGGATTTACTACACTGATTACACCAAACTCGGTTTGCGAAACATGTGTGTTATAATTAAAATATTCTACTCTTTTAGATTACTACAGAATTCTTTCGACATCGATACCTGGAACAGATTTTTTTAAATTTCTCATTCAGTTATCTGCCGGGAATTGCGAATTTTGAGCTTTTGCATGTCATAACGAAGGTTTATCGGTGCGTTCTACAGGCCATAGTTATTTGAGAATAACCTTCATTTTCATACCATCTACAATTCTAAAATTTTCATAGTCAAGGTTAAATGTTTACAAGACGTACTTCGGTGGAGTAAAAAGTTAATCTGTCATGACGGACACCGACAGCTGATAAAATACATGATTGTTCTATATCACGTCGGCTCATGTCGTTTGTCATTTGTTATAATAACGTTACGAAGGCATGTGGACATGAAACGTAAGGCTCTAATGTAATGTTGTTCATGTTACTTTCATACAAATTTATATCAACCCAAGTATACTTTGAACTCAAATTTTCTTACTCGAATAACTATGAACTTACTTTTATATTAATGAATACGAGTGAATTTATAAATATATTTTCAAATTATGTAATCTCAGATGTATCAGTTGTTAATGAAATTGAAACTTAAACGTTTTATTCATACTTCACTTCACTTACATTCCCATAATACAACTGAATTCAAACTATAAACGTCAGTCACAGTGTGTTCGACTACTAATGTATAAAAATACATATCAATATCAATTATGCATAATTTATAGCTTGCCGTTTTGGTATTTTTTTAAAGAACGGTTGATTTTTGGCTGCGGTTTATCTACTGCTTGATGTTCCTAATATGAACGGTATATTTATGAAAATTCATTATTACAATGTCTTTCATATTAGTTCTCAATATTAGTTACGTTACTAGCGCTGCGTTGCGTTGCAGTATAAATCCATCTATAAACGACCTCAAATTAGACTCCCATCCTATTTGGAATTTATAAGGGTTGTAACATCAAGTAAATACTCGTTAGTAGTAAAAGAACACAATACTATTACATGAAACAATATATATTACTTGATTAAACGATATCACAGTAACTGACGACTTGAGTAAGTGGGTGTCGACGGTCAATTAGGGATTTCCTATGTTACGGATTTACATCTCCTATATAGGAAAGGCACAACGAAATATATCTAGAGACAACGAGCCCAGAGCCCTTTTGAAGATAAGTACCCTCCGGGATATTATCTAATATTGCTTCTTAATATCAAAATATTAATAAATCTGCTTTGGAGCTGTATGGTGGATTATGCTTGTCTTCACCATAAATGGGAAAAGCTCGTTGATAAGTGGGATGTGTTATGAACATAAAAAAAATTGTAAGCCAAAGTATTAACGTTATTTATTACTATAAATATTATTTACAAAATAGATGTTAACTTCTGCATGCAAATTTGAAAGAAAATAAAAAGTATACGTTATCGTACATTGTAACGATTGATTTTAATACAATAAGTGGTTTATAGATTAGTATTGCAACATATTACGTTAGCAAATGTTACCGCAGGTATGCAACGAAAAAGTGTCAACCAAATTACTTGATATAGCCTCATGAATGGTTACAAATTTTTACAAATTCAAACTCAAATAATCGTGTTCATTCTGAGGTGTTTTGTGTAAAAATAAATGTTAAAGGTATAACGAAAACATCATACATCGTGTTTGCGCGCTCTGTCAGCTATGGATGAATCTAAAAAACCTTTTGAAAAACTCAGCACTTTTTTAAATCAGTCATACATATGAGCCAATTCCAACCTACTTTCGACCGATAAATGAAGTGACACCCTAAAGTAACCGTGTTCTTTAATGACGTTTACAATGAAGAAAGGAGTGTCAATTAATTACGTGAGACAACTTTGACGATTCTGCAACCTCCGCTTTCTCTCCGAGGTGAGATATCGTAAAATTTTACTCTATCCCCACTCCTTCGAACTAATCTTACGTGAGATTTTACAAAATGCAGTGTAACATTTCGAGATTATAATTTGCCACTTTTAAACGTGATTATTTCATGTAATTTGTTTTAAAATTTTCAGTAGTACCTTAATATATACTATTTACTTAAAATATTCTCGTACAATAGTCTGTGTTATATGTATCTAAAAAGTTAGAACCGATTGAAATTTTAAAAATCTACTGGAAAATCGAGGGTCACCGTCGTCGCCAATGGGCGATATGTATAGCGTAAAAACGTTTGCTACGTTTAAGTGTAGAATCCTGTTTTACTTAATCTTACTCAGTTTTGTCGCAATTTGAAATGTTTACTTTAGGCAAAGATTATGGTATATTTACAGACAGCCACCTCCTTTGACGAGAGATCGAGTGGGATTCGGCTCGACCTCTCCCCACCAAAACCGTCTCACGCATTTAATAGATTCCTCCAAATTGTCTGTGCCAATGCATAGATTATATCCTAGGTATCAGGGTAACCGAAGATTCTGTACGTAAAGTATTGTTAACATTGAATGACGCTCGTAAAGAATTGATGACATTGGGTGACGCCCGTCAAGAATTGATGACATTGGGTGATGCCCGTAAAGTGTTGATGACATTGGGTAATGCCCGTAAAGTATTGATAACATTGGGTGACGCCTAATGTTACATTCCACTTCATTGTTGTAAAATAAGTATTGTAGAGAGTATTAAGGCTAGTATAGTCGAATTGTTTTTCAGATCTAATGTAATTTAAATAAATAATGATTTTTAATAATGTTGTTTTTATTCTTTTTAAAACTATTATGATATTAAATTAAATAGTTTAAAGACACTTTCACACATATAAAAATATAAAATTTTAACACACTATTACTGTAAATTGATCATTCTATAAAGAAATTTACACAACAATGCAAATAAAAATCTCAGTAGTTATTAGTATTGAACGAATTATATTGAATTCACAAAATAATTTATTTCACAGTTATTTTCATATTTACAATGATAAAATTATCTTAAAACTAATTATAATAAACCTAACACAGTTAAAAAAATATAAAGCTATTTCAAAGGCTTTCAAACATTTTCTATACAAACAATCCTCAAATGACATCAGTTTGAACAAGGGGCCTATAAGGGGCCTATTTATAAATGTCCGTAAACGACTATGGATGTCCCTACACGTACGTGGTCACTGACGTAATGGTCAATTAACATCTATAACCAACTCTACATCGAACAGGATACCAATCTAAAGTCGTTCACAGAAGTGCATTGCAACTTTGGCTTAACCTATATTAGTCTTTTTTTTATGCGAGAAGACTAGCAAACGAGCATGCAAACCATCTGATGGTAAGTAGTCGCAGCCCATAGACATCCATATACAATCACAAATATGACTGAAATCCTATCTAACCTCGAACATGCGTTGGCACGCCTGAGAAGTAAGATGGTGGCCTCGCTTCAAAGTGAAGCCGGCAACCGCACCTCTCCAGCCGAAACACAAGTAATGCTTTATGGCGGATTATGAAAACGTCATAATGGCACATGTACAATTCGTCAAATATTGAGGAATATTTGAAAGTTAAAGTGTGAAGTTATATTAAAAATAATATTGTATTGTTACGAAAACTAGGAATATATATATGCTATTTCCGTTTTGGTATACATATGATTAAATTTCAAACATCTAAGAAACATATTAAAAAAAATTCAAAATGTGTCAATATATATGTTATTATGTACCGGGTACTCAAGAGGAACGATTTTTGTTATAGTCTAAATGGATGATAGTGGTACCTTTATATTCTATCAGACAAGACTCCATCACATTGAAAATTTACATTAGTCTTAAGACAATGTTTATTACTCTGGAACCACAATAAAATTCTCGGCCATTTATCGTATCAACTTCTCTACAACTATGTATAAAACGAAGATACTTCTCGCTGTCTGTACGCTTAGATGTTTCAAACTACGCAAGGGATTTTCAATTAGTTTTCATCAATAGACAGAATAATTTAATAATTTCATACATGCAGTCATTTCTCAGTTCCAAAAACTAACAATTAGAAATATCTGTGTTTTATATTTTCAACGACTTATTTAATATTTTCAATGACTGCTGAATATATAATTTAATTTCTCGCCCAATTTACAAAAAAAAAAAAACTTATTGTGCACCAAAGCCATTCTCAAGAATCACTCTACCTGTTGTTGAAAACAGCGAGAAAATCCGTCCGGTACTTTTTGAGTTTCTTGCGAACAGACTAATCGACAGACGCGACGGAGGACTTTGTTTTATAATATTTAGAGATTAGCAAAAATTCGAGCACTTCAAAGATTTGCAATGTTATATCGTAAATGCATCAGTGTGAAGCCAGAGCAGGACGCTAGAGTTTCAATAATAAGAGAAGTCACTACGTTGGTACCCTGTGTGGTCGTAAATAGTTTTACGACTTGTCCACAACAGTAACTAGAAAATACAATGTAATGTTGACGACCTTCTGTAAAACTTAATTAGTTGCTTAAAACCGTAACACGACAAGTATAACGTAAATATATCACCTATTTAGCAAAGCCTTATGACTGTTTTATGTGAGGAGAGGAGCAAAGAAGCACGCAAGCCCTTGATATCAAGTAATTGCTGAAGCCCATTGACATCCACAGAAAACATCAAACACAGTTAATATTATCTGACCTTATAGGTAGATGCTTTGCTACTCCTTAAGACTAAGGTGGTTGTTTTACTTCTAAGTATGGACGACACCCGAACCACTTCAAAAGAAACACTCGAGTTCATTCATAGTGAATTATGAAGCGGCGGTGACACCTTTCTGCTTGTACTGTAATTCTACCATCTTCAAAGTTTGGAAAATAGGTTCGTAAGTAATTAATTACAAAATCAAACAAGCATACACAAATAGAAATGCGCGGATATACGCACATACTTACGTATAAACATAAATGTATGTTCTGAGGTGTAATATAGTCGCCAAATAAGTATCTATAACCAATCCGGGAACCACGTTTTTCCATCGGAACTCAAAAATTCGCTACACTAGAAATGAATGTTGGTAACCAGTCCTTATAGGTTCTGTCATAGGGCAATCTACAGTAAACTTAATAAGATTGACTATACATATGATTACTTGTATGATATCGAGAACGAAAACCTATTAAATTCTGAACAGAAATGATTCCATCTCACTGTTTCATTAAAATTAACAGGCCACACGCTTTGGGAAATAACACAAAATGATTTCAGTTTTATCTGAGCTCAGAGTTAATGAGTCAAAGAGATCAGAGGCGCGAGAGAGATTATATCGTTTTAACTAGAAATGAGTCCGATTTTCTCGTTTAAATATATCTTCAATCCTGTAAATTTATCTCCAACTGACGTTATAATGTAAATTGATGTTGAAATGACTACAATCCTTAAGTCTCTCGATTTAAGTAAATAAATGGCTAAGTATGTGGTACTGTTATCATGAAAAGGTAAAACCAAGTTTTTAAAGGTAAAATTACAATTATATAAATACATCCAATACAGTTTGGATACACATTATTGGAGGCGACCATCTTAGTCCTCAAGAGTAGGAACGCATCCGCGTCCATCCTTAAATAGAACTTCTGTTCCATTTGAGATTGGACGTGGTTATCCATGGGCTGCAGTGACCACGTAACACCAGGGGGCCTGCATGTACATATACATAAATCTAATTTAAAATAAGACTGAATTCCTGTGGTCGTATGTAGATGCGTTTCTACTCCTAAGAACTAAGATTGCACCTCGCTCTGCAATACATAAAAGAAGCCTCAAATTGATCTTCTATCTGATGTGTGGTCATAACCACGCATGGATACTTTTTGACCCCAACTACGGATTTGCCATCAGGGACCAAATTGTAACATCTTAAATTAGTATACCTATCTTATCACACTTTTCGAACCAAAATACAATAACCTTATTTTGTTGTTATAAGGCACAAATATCTGTAGCGGAATAATTATGAATAGTCATATAAAATGTTAAATTGTAAACTATCCACAAAATTAAGCGAAGTCAAGCGTGGTCGAAAATTGGATGGGTAACCGGTAGTGGTAAAAATTTAGACTAAAACTTAAATTTAGAATTAGAGAGACTCGTGCCAAGCACTAAGATCAGAAAACAGTAACAATCATGTGCAATGATAAAGTCTCTGCGGTTAAATTGTCTTTTGATAACAAAAAAAAAATACATTAAATGAAAAGTTTCTTTCGTTATAGTGCAGTTAAAGAAAAGTATAGAATCGTCTGAGATATTTTCAAAAGAAATATCTACAGTATAATTAAGGTGGGAACGTAATTTACATGAAGAAAATTGCTTTGTGTTATATCTGGAGAAAATTTAACGTATTGTGACATTATTACGTTGTTCTGTCTCGTTCTCTCTCATGCAATCGAGTGAAACAGCAAGACCATAAGAATATGTTTATGCGAAAAATGTGGCGTTGTCATGATAATATTTTTGTTATATTTTTCGTGTTTCGCTGTTTTTTTCGTTATTTAGTTCGAGTCAAGGAATTATATTAATTTAAACTAATGTCAACGCGGAATTTGACATTTTACTATGTAATCGTAAGTACACTTTTCATAGTAAAAATATGTTTTTTTTTTCTTTTATAAATTATTTTGAAACACATGCATAGAGTAAAATAATTCTGAATAATTTATTGAAATGTATTGTTATATCGACATCTACGTGAACAAAGCCGAAGGCAATAATGTTTGTGTAATTTTTGAAAATCGTAATATTACAAAAAAGTTTGGGATTCCAACTCCACATAGACATTCAGTCCCCAGGGTAATCTCCCCCCTTATCTTTTTTTTATTTTGAAAGAGTAAGAAACGGGCATGCAGGTCACCTGATGTTAAGTGGTCACTGCAGCCCATAGACAACCACGTCCAATCTCAAATAGAACAGAAGGTCTATTTAAGGGTGGACGCGGATGCGTTCCTACTCTTGAGGACTAAGATGGTCGCCTCCAATAATGTATATCCGACAACCACACCTCCCCAACCGAAACACAATACATGAAGAACATGTTGCTTTACGGCGGGCTGTAATAATAGCCCCCCTTATTTCTTATACTAATACTTCTACTCCTTATACTTATTACCAAAGAAGCTTGAAACGTATATCACTATTATTATATATAGTATAGTCTATGAGCCTGTTGCAAATTTGATCAATAATTTATACAACATCAGAAATCAAAATATTTTTATTCAAATAAGATTCTTAACAGAATTCTTTTTGAACGTCAATAAGCTGCCACCGACTCGTAAGGTGTTTCGTTTTGGAGAAGAAGCGGCGAAAGAAACTCCAAAACACATCCTTTCAGTCTTTGAAAATGTAATTTACAAATAATAACTTAAAATTAATGGAGCAAGTGGAACTTCTCGGGTGATAATTTGTAAATCCTTCAGAGAAAAGTATCAACCGTCAGTATCGTGGATTGGATGATCAGCAGTGACAATGATGACGTCAGTTTTGTCTAAGAGATAATTGTTCACGTTCAGTTACTAACTCGCAGTCTACCAGGTTCGTACGCAAATCCATTGAATAATTTATTACTTACTCTTAAACTTCTACCGAAACGTGAATACTAGTTTTGAACTAATGAATCAATTTAAATAGTTAAAACAATGTAACAAGTTCAAAGTTGTTTACATAAACAATGTTTATAAAGCATTTGAAAATATAAACTTTAGAACTTCTTTCTTTTCATAAATATTATTTTAAAGTTAAAATGTTCTTTCATTTGAAGGGTCTAGAATTGAATGGTAATGGATTTTAGTTACATAATATTATTTAATTTCTAGAACTGGACTTGTGTTGAAAGTGACATTGTGAGGCATTGAACCTCAAAAAATTCTCAAACGAGTTTTGAGCGTAAGTGTTGAATAAAAGATATCGTCGCGATATCGCACTGATGTTGCCGCGATATTTTGATCGCAATAATACTGCGACGATAATGATATAGAGTGGCGTCTTGATCGAGTCACAGCTCGAATAGTCATAAAATAAGTTTTTTTTTATATATGAGCCTAGCGATAAGGCGGACAGGCTGCCTGATGGAAAGCAATCACAGTCGCCTATAGACATTTGCAACACCAGAGGAATCGCCAACGCATCGCTGGCTTTGAAGGAGAGCACTTTTTGCACCTTTTTTGAAGAGCCCCATGTCATAGCGCTCCGGGAATACCTCAGGTTGAAGTTCATTCCACATCTTGCACGTCCGTGGCAAAAACGACCGTGCAAGTCGAACCGTGGAGGACCGCCATGAGTCCAATTGATGTGGATGGAACCTCATCTTTCGGCGAGTAGTGCGATGGAGGAATGGGGACGTAGGCACTAGGTCAAACAGTTCCTCGGAACACTCACCATTATAAAGCCGGTAGAACACGCAGAGGGAGCCTATGTCCCTCCGCAGGCTTAACGGTTCTAACCGGTCGGTGATCCTAGGATTGTTGACGATTCGGATCGCGCGTTTCTGTACGGAGTCAAATGGTAATAAGTACATTGTTTTTGTGTTTCGGCGAAAATTAAAACACGATGGGACAGTTCCGATGTAGTGTCTGTACAGTCGTAACATCAACCATTCTTAAAACTAACTAGCAATATCTGAGCACAGTTTCGACATGGTGAAATATAGTTGCGTTGTCGCGGCGATGTATTTGCAACTATGGTTACCTATAATCAAAATGGTCTAAATATGAGTCGCTTGTAACATGTCTCCTATTAAATAAGCGAATTAGTCTTTTGTGTAAAGATCTTAAACTTTTTGGTGCAATTCATATCATTCTCCATCCGTCTGTCAGCCTTTAAACGTACGCTTCTGGATATAGGCCTCCCCTAGATGGCGCCGCTCAGACGGGTTCTGTGGCCTCTGCATCCTGTGGTTACTAGCTATCCTTACCAGATTGTCGGTCCACCTGGTTTGGGGACGCCCTGATATAATGAATCGCTTAATTTATTATTAGTCGCTCATGTTAGTTTACTAAACAAATGATTTTAGGCGTAAATTATATCGTAATTACACTACCACGTTAACTTCACGACAAATTCGTCCCGATGACAAGAATATGTCGCCATATTGGAATTCTCTCCCTGAGGTTGTCAGAAGAATGAACTCTAAAGCTACTTTTAAAAAAAGTGTGCATTCCCACTTCTTAAAACAACTCTCATACTAAGTAACTTTCTTTCATTGCCTCTTTTTGTTTTCTTCTCCCTCGTTTCGTTACGTTCTTACTCCTTTGTCACTTTAATTATAATTTGTATTTTTCCTTTCTTTTTTTACCTTATCCCTTTACTTTTTCCTTTATCTACTCTTATCTCTTGTATTATTATTATTATCATTTAGTTACATACTTTAGTTTTATGTTCACCTTGTACCGCTTTTATTATTTTCTGCACTACCCAAAGGTTGGCTGGTAGATAATGCTTTCAACAATAAGCTCGCCTTTCGTACCACTTTGGTTCAATAAAGAATAAATAAATAAATAAATAAAAATTTTAGAACTACTTATGTTTAATATTATAAAAAATAATATAAAGCAACATTAAATAAATTGCACGATAATTGTATTTAATGTATATTCTTTTAAAAAATGTAAAAAAACTCGTCTTTGATGAAAATTCATGAAAATTGCTTTTGACATTAATGAATTACATGAGCATACCTATCGAATATATATGAAGCTTATATAACAAAATTCGCGTTTGTTTGTCTATCTATTTGTGATAAACTCACAAAGTACTGGACGGATTTTCTCACGGTTTTCAACAACAGGTAGAGTGATTCCTGAGGCAGGTTTCGGTGCATAATAAGTTAAGTTTTTTGTAAATTGGGTCAGAAATTAAAGAATCACTGGATGTATGTAAGGGTAAGTTGTTTCACGATTTTAGAATTATGTAAAATAAAAGCGAACGAAGTCGCGGGCACACCTAGTCACTTTATAACGTAAAGTCACAACACAAGATATAAAAGAAAAACATCCCGTATACAGAAACAAAAGGCTCGTCAAAATCGTTGGATGTCGATCACTGGGTCTAGTGGAAATTTACGGAAAAAATCAACTCTGCGTTTTAAGCTCCTGTCAAACGACACGGGGCTTTCGCCAGTTCATGAACGGGTTTCACCTTTGTGACCGCTTGTTAAAAACGCGCTTTAAGCGGGACTTACATGGATCGATTTCTGAACCACGGTTAAGCCGCACGGCGAAATTTGACCGTGGAAACACCAATTCGACAGAGCCACGCGTGTGGAAATACCAATTCGACTAAGCCGTACGTATCTAAACTTTCAAAGGTCAAAGTATTGCATGTAGATTTTTACATGCCGTGAATAAAATCGATCATATGAATGGTAAGTCATATACAGTCCCCCTCGCATGAATGTTTATTGTGTTGTTTTGCTATCTACCGTTACCACGAAGTAAGTTAAAACAGGAGCAAAGGTAACATTATTGAGTTTATGGAATGCTAGGGATAATATCTACATATATGGATGACGATAAAAGAAAATTATTTAAGCAATAAAGACAGAAGACTTGTAAATTTAGACAACTGTATAAATGTCACCTGTTTCCTAACTTAGCTATTTCTAACGTGAAACTTAATTGCGTTTTGGTAGAAAGGTATTGTTGCCGGGTAACTTACAAACGAGGCAACCACCTTACCTTGAGGAGTAGCAACACATCTGTAATCGACTTCAAGTGAGATTTGTGTTCTTTATAGAGTTGGTTACTGTGTCCATGAACGACAATGATCACTTACCATCAGGTAGACTGCATGTTTGCTACTTACCTTATATCAAGCAAAAAGCAGGCCGAGCAAAATAGGTTAGCGATGCGACCAAACTGAGATTTGGTAGAGAGCCGCACGACGATGATCGTTCCCATGTAAATCCTCCATAATTTGTCACCGAGATTCTGACTGAAATGTGTTAAAGAAGGACCACGTACGGAATAGATTCTGTTTACGATAGATATTCGGCAAAGTGAGGTCATTGTACAGTTGTTTGCAGAGGGCAAACACTTTCGTTTGCAGTGTCAGAGTATTTCTAGGGATGTTCCTAAAGATATCAAAGTCTTTTAAAGCTTTCTAAAACAGTCGATTATTTTGATGCAGAAATAATAACACTCAGAATAAAAATTCGAAAATTGATCAGGTGTTGATGAAACATATACTTTCGAAAAGGGACAGAATATCTAGAAAAGTATGTAAGGGATCCTATTACAGACTTTTAAGACCATACTATCAAATTTCTGTAAAGAAAGTAATATTCAATTTTAAAAATAGTCAGTGACTTATAGAGGATAGAAGACATATAATCTTGAGAAGACAGAGGGTATTTGAAAAGAAGTTTGTAAGGAGGTTCTAAGGCTAAATTATAACGTTACTGTGAATAAAGTAACAGAAACAGAAACAGAAAGTACAAAATATTCTCCAACTTAAAAATTACTAATAGTGACTCATTTGCAAAACTATATAAAACACACCTCAAAGCAGAACCAACGGACGCAAATATGATCGACTTCTACTAGCGTTGCTCCAGCATTTTTAATTGGTACCACCCGTCAAAGACCTTTAGTTACTTCTATGAGAAAAAAAATGAAATTTTTGATTTTGATTGAATACCTTATAATCTTAAAAAACTTGTTATGTCACTTATGTTACACACACAACGTATGTTAGTACGTATGTTTGTATGTTAGTACGTATGTTTGTATGTTAGTACGTAAAGCGTAAAAACTCCTTCGTCTAAAGCGTATTCATTGCGGAAAACCTTCCCAAAACGGAACGGAGGAATGTAAAAAGCCGCGGAATTCGTGAGAGCGGTACACAACTGCATTGTGGCTCAAAAGGCGGTAGCAAATGGAGAAATTTCATCCAACTTTACTGTGCTTTCACACCAAACCGTCTTTTCCACTTGACACGTGTTCCTAGTTTTTATTTAACTCCTTTCACTGCCTTGCGTGTAGGTGACATACATACCTTACTTACGAACATCTTACCTTCAATAGAATATAAACCTTGTTCGAACGCATTAAAGTTCAAATTGGATTGTTTAAGTAAGGCTCTTGTCGTAACTTGGGCGGTTAACAGTACACAGACCAAGAGACTTCGCCCCAGGCACGGCACGGTTGAAAGGAGCTAATCGAAACCTAGTCAATGGAAAAGTGCTCTTGATAGGGCTGTCAATGGTTTCTATTTACAACAGGATTCTATTTTTTGTTCGTACAACTTGCTTTGAAGTTAAAAAGGTTTTAGATTGGTTGGATGTTCTGCAGAATTTATTTTAATACTCTCTTTTATCCGTGTACTGATAATTTTAATGCATATTCGTTTTATAAAAGGCACATTTGGTTTGGTTTAACTACAGTTCGACTATTAAGGTACCACCGCCGCCTTCATAATCCGCCACTAGCCCAATATATATGTTTTGGTTGGTGAAGTATGGTCGCCAATTATACCTACAAATGAGGTGACCATTTCAGTCCATACAAGTAACAACGCATGTATCCTCAACTACACATAGTTTTTTGTACTGTTTGATGTTGAACGTGGAAGTCCATGTGCTGAAGAGATTTTTAGTAGAAGAAGTTTGGTACTTTTTAACGTAAAATAAACGCACATACTGTTGGACATTAATGTTATTATTTACATGTCTGCCAATACCTACTTTTCATACACGATTCTACTAAATAACGTGTACTCACAGTTAACACTCTTAATTTACAATATTTCGAAGAAGTTACATGGTTTATGGTCAAAATCTAAACCGTTGGATGCATTCCTGCAATGCACAGCAATCGCAATTCTCTGTGCGTGATATGAACCAGTCCTCTTTTGACTAGAAGCGTCGATCAAAGCTATGGAATTGAGACTATTTTTAGATAGTTAGATATGATTCGATACATTTCAATGTTATTTTGAAATTAGATTTTTTATTTATATTACTTTATTTTTGGACATATTTTTTGAAATTGGTCTAAATTATTGCTACCATTAATGCGTGATCTGATTATCCGTAATTACGGGAACTTTTAAAAATCTATAAACTATAAAATCTATAAACTATAACATAGAACTATAAAATATATAGCTTTAAAAATTTATAAACTTAACTACCGTTACTTAAATTGTAAACGCCGTTTCTTGTCCTAGTAATCCAATAAATAAATAAATAAATCAAACTGTGTCAACCCTAAACATTGACAGAAATCTAATGGCTTACAAAAAACGATGATTTAAAAATAAGAGCAGCGTAAAATAGAATCTTATTGCTTTCCTATTAGAGGCTTTCTGTTCCTCGTTCCCTTACCGTTTTGTCTGGAAAATCTCTGCAATTACATTCAACTAGTTTATTCACTTTTTTTACTTGGTACCACCACTTTCTTTATTTCTTATACATTTTTCTTTTCAATCACAGTTTGGAAAATACCCATTTCTTCAACATTTTATCTGATGGTACAATTATAGTTAAAGGAGATTCTTTCACAAACCACCGTGAAGCTATTCTTGCGTTTCAGAAAAGTGTACCAGCAGCTCATTAAAGCGAAGCGACCATCTTAGTCCTCAGTAAAACATGTTAAAATCTTCTCTAATGTCCTCTGACAAAATTTCAAGGTGGTAGAACTCTAGTTCGACCAAGGTAGGATTACCGTCGCCCTCATAATCCGTCGTAAAGTATTACTTTTGTTTAATTCAGATCACTCGCAGTGGCGACTCTCCCAAGATCGCTAAGTCGGAATAGTTCAAACACCCACACTTACAATACTCTTGCGATAGAGAATACATGAAGCGTAACACTAGTTTAACTCCGAGTTACAGACATGAAGAGAGATGATATACGATTTGATTATCATGCGCTTAAATAGTTTGCTACAGATCCCGAGCTACAGATACAATGATAAGTGACATGTAATTTAATAATGATGTCCTTACGGTAGGAAGACTTGTAAAATTTACTCAATAATTGATACGCTAGGTAGAAACCGAAGCCATGCATTCATGTAAAGTACTGTTCTTTAGCGGTCGGACTCACGTTTCGGCACAATGGCTACCAACTCGCATTCGTGAATGGAAGCTATTTGCGGAAACCGCTTTGTTCCCAACCTGAGCATTGTTTAAATTTTACAATACCTCTATCATTTATTCAGTCAAACACGTGTAAACTGGATATAGAAAATAGGTGGAAAGTAATAAATTGACGGATTGTGATTTTGATAGTATAGTATTTTACTGTGTTTTTGTGCTAATTTATCCACGGAAAGCGCAAACGCTTTGTATTAATACAAAGGAATTGTACTAAAACAAAGCTTTTGTTTTGCAAGTCGCTAAACAAGAACCAATAAAGCGGAAAATCGTGAAATTACGAATTATTGCACGAACGTTTGTTATTTTAATTTAATAAAAAATGTATTCAAGACGGCTTCATTATACTTTTTTTGTGTGACAAGAGTAGCAAATGAGCCTGCAAACCACCTGATGTTAAGTAATCGCAGCCCATAGACATCCACATCCAACCTCGAAAACGACTGAAATCGTATCTGAGTTCGAACGTAGATATGTTGTTACTCCTGAGGACTAAGGTGATCGTCTCGCTTCAAAGTATAGGCAACCGAAATACAAGTAATGCTTTACAGCGGATTAGGAGGTCGACGGTGGTACTTCTCTGGTCGAACTATAGTTCTCCCACCTTAAAATATTTCCGCCTCTCTTTGCTCCATGAAAAATTGTTCATGCATAACGGAATTGTACGAAATTGATATAACAATGCCCTCATACAAACTTTGAATTTACGGATTTCCAAAAATCCTTGCTTACTGCTTACTTACGCTAAATAAAGAATCTATCTGTAAAATGTCAAGATCAGGTTCAGCGGCGTCGTCTGTGCGTTAATCTCTGTATCATAAAGTCACCTTACTTACGTTATTATTATATTTATAAATATGGAGCGTGAAAATACACTACAAGTTTTATTTAAACGTAATATTACTTCAATCAGAGAATTAGCTTAACTTTTCAACGAGGTAGAGTTACCAGGTTTCTGGGAACTCATCCCAGGGACAGCAATCTAGACGCGGTAACTGATTTTTAGGATTATTGTTATTACCTTAAATAAGCAACTACACTCAAATTATCCCTAACAGGTATTAAGTAATATCAATCCTAAGAGATATACCAACCATTATAAAGTCACTCAAACTTTATTTTATAATATGTAGGTAAAATTAAACCCTTTTATCGGGAAAGACATATCATTCCATGGGGAAACCCTAAATCCTCGACATTATCGTAATCCTTTATAGAAAGATACTGGTAAGGGTTGCTTCTGTGGACTGTCACGAAACATTAACCTATAATTCCCGTTGAAAGATGGATCTTGTAGCCATATTTAATAAATCGTCAAATTGATAGTAAAAGTATTATAAATCACGACGGATACGTCTAGGCAAAAGGTGCAAGGTGTCTCCCCAGGTGGACCGACGACCTGATAAAAAAGGCAGGTAACCGCTGGATGCAGAGGGCTCAGAACCGGTAAAAGTGACCGCATCTTGGGGAGGCACACGTCCACCACGGACGCGTAAAGATTTTTTGCATGCTCGCTTGCTACTCTTCTCAAATAAAAAGAAAAGAACAAAAAGCTAGTTAGAAGTAGTTATGTGGCCTCGTTTGCAAGTGTAGCCGGCAACTACACCTCCTATCGAAACAAAAGAATTGCTTTACGACGGATTATGAGTGTGGCGGTGGTACCTCCCCGGTCGAGCTATAGTTCTCCCACTTCTCAAAATAATTCAAGAAAAATTTGTCACTGACGGTCACCCATCCAAATTGTAGCAAACCTAACCTTTAACTTTATCAGTCGATACGATCTACGCTAGAGGGCTTGTGGATACAAGCTTAAATTTAACCACATAATTATTAAATCTGACATAAAAGCCGAAATTGGGATTATGTCGTTAGATCTAATCTATTATAAAGCGTTTAGGTTGAAAAGCGTCGGAGGATTAGAGCGAAGTGGCCCTTGCTTAAAATACTTTGATTTCATAACAAACTTGACGTCTGTGGCAGCTGGCATTGATAAACGAATTGAGCTTACGATTGAACTAGTTGGGTTAAATACCTTAAATCTTTATACCTTATATATAAATATCTATTGTACGTGTGTTTTAATTCATCTATTTATCAATAGACTAGCGGATAATAGACTTTATATTTAGTTACATTATTTTTCTTTCATACAGTCATTACCTAGTTGCAAAAACTAACAATTAGAAATATGTATTTCGAACGACGACTGAATTACTATATTAAATGTAACTATTTAATTTATTGCCCAATTTACAAAAAAAAAACTAATTTTTATGCACTATAACCTTCCTCAGAAATCACTCGACCTGTCGTTGAAAACTGTTAGAAAATCCACGCAATACTTTTTGAGTTTATCATTAACAGCCAGACGCGACTGGGGACTTTGTTTTATAACATTGAGCGATCAATTTCTATCAATAAAACATTAGTATGTTGAAGATGATGACAAAAAACACCTTGCAGGTACTATTTTAACACGTTGAACGCCATGTCGGACAATATTGTCCGGCAACACCTCAACATTGTCCGACATGGCGTTCAACGTGTTAATGTCCTTCTACTGAAAACGGATCTTTTCTTGCAACTCCATAAGAATGGAGCAAACTCCACCACGCTGCCCCAATGCTGTACCTAAAATTGCCACGTACGCGTATAGCGTATAAGCGTATGACGACCTTATATGCCATTGTGCGCCTTTTCCGCCACCGTTAGTATCTGTTCTTGATTAATTTATCTTATTTTATTCTGTATATAATATTAAGAAGAATAATCAGAAAATTGTTCTTATTTATCCTATACCATATTTAATCATTAGTTTCCTTTAATTACAACTTTTACAATAACCATAAATTCCAATATTTTATATTTTTCCTGAGATTTCAGTGACAGCGATACAACTTATAATAGACAAATCGTGTTTAGAATAATTGAAACAATTTTGATCATTGTGGGGACATGATTTTTTTTATGAAAGAGTAAGAAACGGGTATGCAGGCCACCTGCTGTTAAGTGGTCACTGCAGCCCATGGACAACCACGTCCAATCTCAAATAGAACACAAGTTCTATTTAAGGATGGACG
>DWON01002521.1:0-20327 GCA_018251015.1 Phocides pigmalion okeechobee
CCTCCAATAACGTGTATCCGGCAACCACACCTCCCCAACCGAAACACAATACATGAAGAGCATGTTGCTTTACGGCGAGTTATGAGGATGGGGGTGGTACCGCCCCGGGCGAGCTCTAACCGCTCTACCACCTTTTAACTTCCCGATGACGAGACGAAGAACACCATTAAACTGAGGAAACTAAGATACCTGCCCCAGGGGATCATAGACTATATTTAACTACAAAACAATCGCGCAAATCTAAACCATATCGTTAGTCAGAACTTACAATTACTCCACATATAAATGTCACTTGGGAAATTGAGATTAATCGCCTCGATGATTACATGTAATACCGTAATTATAATTGCATTATAATTACGATTACATCTTACTTTATAGAGATAATTACGTACAATTTGACGTCTTCATTTTCTCGCCCCATAATCACAAGCTAATTTGTTTTTGTGTTAGGGTCTTAACATACAGAATGTTTTAGCATCAGCGATAATCATCATCGATGGTGCAACGCATTTCGGTCGCCGTGCGTTCGATCGTAGTATCAAAACTTCACGATGTAACAAGTCTATTAGAGCCCTTAATCTGCATTAATATACGAACATGTAATTTCCGTGATAGATGTTTTTACATCGCTGCATCTAGCTTCTGTAAAGCTAAATCGTTGATGTCCGATACTACAACTAACAAGTTTGTATGGGCCCTTAATTTATATTGGGATTGGACGTGTCATTTCTGTGACAAGGGTTTCTATGTATGCGGTGTGGACTATTTGGTTTCTGCATCCTGCTTTCGTAAAGATAAATCATCGATGCCTGATACTAGAAGTGACAATTTTGTATGAGCCCTTAGTCTGTATTGGAATATGACAAGTCATTTCTGGGATAGGCATTTTCACGTGTGCGGTGTAGAGTATTTGGTCGCTGCATCTTCTATTCGTAAAGATAAATCATCAATCGCCGATGCTAAAAGTATCAAGTCCGTTAGGGCCCTTAGTCTGTATTAGAATATGACGTCATTTCTGCGATAGGCATTTTTACGCATGCAGCGTGGAGTATTTCGTGTATGTATCTTGCTTTCGAGAAGTTAAATCATCAATCGCCAATGTCTCATTGTATCAATGTATCATGTCTGTTAGAGCCCTTAGTTTGTATTATAATATGACCTGTTATTACTAGTAAGCACATAATGTCAACTTATTGACAAGTTAACTGATTTACAATTTTCTTATGATTAAGAACTAACGGAATATTGAAAATTCTCTATCCCTACTATTATTTAAAAATGGAAAGTAGTCTCTTTGTTTAGTCTTTGTTGTATAACATGATAATGGCTTATTTAATTCCATTGTCCAGTGTAAATTAGCCAAAAAAATGGAATTGGAAATCAAAGCCAA
This sequence comes from Phocides pigmalion okeechobee, assembly GCA_018251015.1. Classification (NCBI taxonomy): domain Eukaryota; kingdom Metazoa; phylum Arthropoda; class Insecta; order Lepidoptera; family Hesperiidae; genus Phocides; species Phocides pigmalion. The sequence goes on from DWON01002521.1 coordinate 1,394, forward strand.
ACTTCAAATTTCGAAATAAATTTATCATTCACATGTTCTTGGTAACGAGTCAAACTTTGAACCCTCTGCGAGTCAAACCAGTATGTTTACGGCTGCGCCACGCGAGTCATCATATGATGGTCACCGCGGCTGGAACATTGCATTTATTTATGGCAACACTGTGGTACTAAACTCGCTGGAATAATTCACAGTGCCATATCTGTAAATTCAAATACTGACTAAGCCAAGCTATGACTAGGCGTAATGTGTGGGCCGTACTAATTATTACAGGTATTTATTCATTGATTCAATGGCGTAAGTGCATTTGCATCATGGACGAAGTAAAAAAATAGAGTCAAATTGAACAGATGCGCGCACAGTTTACACAGAATTCAATTTAATTCTAAATTTCAACTAAGCAAGTAACTCTGTTCTTACGCTACGTATGAATTTACCTTACGTATTTACCTACCCTACCATATATGTGTGTATATTTACCCTATATTAATTTTCGGGAAGGTAAATAATAATAAAAAAAATATTCTATTTTACCCACTTAAAGGTAAAAATTCCATAATTTTTTTTTTACTTCTCACGTACGCTATATAAAGAATATATCCGTCTAGATCTAGTTCTAGATGTGTCAAGGTAAAGTAAGGTAGGTAAGAGAGTAATTTTACTCTTTTATATATAAATAAGACAACATTTCTTCTCATTGTGAACGAAAACGTCGTATAGATATGCAAATTATGTTTATAACTTTATAACGCCTAAAGATCTAGACCAGCTTGCTACCTACAGGAAGTCTAAGAATTATAGTTACAAATCAACTTAGGTCTTGCGAGACACCGCCTTCAAACTTGATTGCGACTAACAAGGCTGCGTTGCGAAATTTAGAAATGTTACCGTTTATCCTTCGTTGTTATTGAAAAAGTTTACGTAAATTGCGATTGATCAATTTATTTATTTGCGTTTAATGCCCTATCTATCCTTCCCGTCTACAAGTTTGATCGGGGAGGTATCACCGCCTCACTCATAATTCAGTTGTTCTTACAAGCAAGGTTCCATCTTAGTTTTATCAAGAGCTACGTTTTGACATACGATCTCAGATAATGTGTAATCTCTAGCAATGTTTAAATTTAGATGTGGATATTCATGCTTCTACACAGGATCTCAGGACTTCTGTCTTGTTTAAGGTTGTATGTGAATGTCCATGGGCTGCAGCGGCTACTTAACACCACTTGGTCTGTATGCTGGGTTGCAGGTCTCCGCACATAAAAAAGACTAAAGTACGATTCAACACTGGATGTGGATGTCCATGAATCATAGCGACAACTCAATATCAGGTGATCTGCATTTGCTGCTTTTCCAGAATTATCTATGAGTCTCTAACTAACATTAACTTACCGGTTACTAAAAAGTTTACAAATCTATATGCATATACAAAAGAGGAAAGTGTTTGCCAGGCCCAAAAATTATGATATATCCAAAACCACCGAAACTAAAATCATGTTTTTTTTAAACAGGTACTTTATATAGCGTAAGTAAGCACTAAGAAAGGAATTTAGGTAATTTCGTCCAAATTTTCATCTCTCATTTTTAGGGGTACTAAAAATTAGACATGAAAATTTTAACGATTTTTGATTTGATCGAGAGTTATTTCTTCAAATATAAATAAAAGGTAAAAAATACTGCATGTTTCATGGTAATATATTGTAAAAGTGAAGTCAGCAGAAACACAGTCGCGTGAAAATACTATTTCGTTTATAATCCCATAAATCATCGTAGACCGGGAAAGTCGGGGGCAGAAACTTGTTAACGCTTATAACAACCAAATATATTTCTCTATATCAGCGCTTGGCAAATTACAGCTTTCCAGGACAGAAGTAACAAATCAAATGGTCTCGGATATAAATCGCATTAGCATACCGGATTGTGGAACTAGCCCGCTTTCGCTAAATACCTACCTATTACCCGGATGTAGGAAAACTGTGTTTTACCTATGAATTTCAAGGTCTTCCCTGCTGGAACGGTTGCAAGATGGTGGGACCGACCTGCGTGACGATTCGGTAACTATATCTGTCTGATGTACCAAGAGTTCGATTCCCGTCCAGCAAACATCTGAATAACTAATTTACATTACTGTTCTGAGTCTGGGTGTTTGTATCTATTTTGGATCTGGTTAGCTTAGGTTAGCAGACGGTTGTAGGCTGTAAGATAACTTAAGACAATCGTTCATTTGATTTTGCTACTTCACAAAAAAAATCTTATCTTCAGTAACAATGACGATTGATTGACTCAAAATTATTTGAAAACTTTTTGTATAAATTAGTCTATCGAAAAGGCAGACGGGCCACCTAAAGGAAATCAGTCACCATCGCTTACAGACTTTTACATCACAAGAAGAGACGCCAGCATCGCCAGCTTTAAAGGAGAATTTCTTTACTTTTTTGAAGTCTCATTTCATATCGATCAGTAAATACCTCCAGAGGAAGCTTATTCCAGGGTTTGCGCTTACTCGGAACAAATGAACGTTCAAACGAACTGTGGAGGAACACCAAGAATCCGGACTGATGCGGATGGAACCGCCAGCTTCAGTGAGTGATGCACTCGACAAGAGTAATGTAGGCACCAGATCCAACCGTTCAAGAGAGCGCTCACCATTATAATATCGGTAAAAGAAGAATAAGATTTTACATTGTACTATGTGGTTTTAAAGTAATATTATCATGAAATGTATACATGATACTATGTAAAATGTATAAATTTCATGATACTATGTATGTATAAAGGTGGTAGAGCCGTTAGAGCTCGCTCGGGGCAGCACCACCGCCACCCTTATACCCCGCCGTAAAGCAACATATTCTTCATGTATTATGTTTCGGTTGGGGAGGTGTTATGGAAACTCGTTTACATAATAAAATGTATAAATCCCGTAATAATACATATTAGTTTAAAATCAACAAGAGTATTCATTCGATTTGTAACAGAATTTAAAAAGGAACGCTAATAACATTTTACTATGAATTTTAACCTTAGTACAAATTTACACCTGAAGGGTTCATTCCACCTTTTCCTATTTGCAACGCCAAACGCAATAATTTCGAATGCTTTTACGATTTTCGTGAACTCTCGACCAAGGGACACCAGACCTCTGCAAAATTAAATATCACTCTTATTCCTGCCACATAAGGGTATTGACGAATCCATGAGAGCTCGACGGATAGCTTCTAAATGTAGGATCCTGGTTGTTGTAATTTGAACTTTGTGTCGCATGGAATAGGGATCGTTGAAGGGTCTTTAAGTAATGGTCGAATAAGTCATGGTTTTACGGCGTACTGGTGTTCGGAAACAAATGGATTTGGTGTAGTATTTGCGTTGTTTCCCGTTTAGAATCAAGGTGGAATTGCCATGAAGCAAGTTTAAGTAGAAATTTTACTACAAAAGGGATACTGCAATTATGAAAATTAAGCAAATTTCGTCATCAATTCATTGCTGATTCAGCGTTAGGCGTAGGTCATCTATATGAATGAGGGTTAGATACTAACAAGCTGGTCGAACGCAGATTAGTACAATTCACACACTTTTTTAAGGAACTGTCAAGCAGTTTCCTCGCGATTGTTAAAAACAAAAAAAAGTTACAATTTTGATAATCTTTATAAAAACGTTTGGTTTTTTTTTAATTGGTCAAATTTATCAAAATACAAAAATATGGACTCACAACTTTCGACAATTAGCGTACCACCAAAACAGAATTGATAAAAAGGCCTGTGTTCAAGTTGACCACGTAGACATTAATGATATCGCAGTAGAGATTTAAAAGAACAAAAAAATTAAAATATATTATAGAAATCTGACTGAATGATTCAGAGATATTCAGAGATATTCTAGAATTTTTTTTTTTCAAATACATTCTTTATATAGGGTAAATAAACACTACGAAAGGAATTTTGGAAATTCCAGCGTTAGGGGTTTTAAATAGAAACTGCAAATGTTCATAATAATTTGATGGCTTTTATAAATTTTCTTCGAATATCAAAACCGCGGGCAATAGCTAATAGATACATACACCAATAGATTAAGACTATTATCTAAAATTTAAGATAATAATTTTATAGCAGACAAATAACAATAAAATTTCCTTTTACGTTGTCAATTCTGTTCATAGTAATTTATTGGTTAAATTAGCAACGGCGATACACAAACAGTTTGAACCAAAACGGATATAATTATAGGAACTTATCATCCCACGTATATATAAGGCGCAGTAACATAGACGCAAGGCTCATAAAACCCATTGCTGAACATAGGTTCCTGTAATAATATGATGTAAATACTAGCATGAGTATATACAAGCACTGTTTTTAATTTTTATATTTAAGAAGAGTACCAAACGAGCATGCAAACCACCTGATGTTAAATAGTCGTAGACCATAGACATCCACGTACAACCAAAAACATGACCGAAATCCTATCTGAGCTCGAACGTGGATACGCTGCTACTCCTGTGGACCAAGATGATCGCCTCGCTTCAAAATGTAGCCGGCAACCGCACCTCTCCAAGTGTTACACAAGTAATGCCTTACGACGGATTATGAGGGCGGCAGTGGTACGTCCCCAGTCGAACTATAGTTCTGCCACCGTTCATATATTTATATACAAGAATGGCTTATTTAATCTAGTGTATAAAATAAAATGACACAAGCCGTAAATCAATCGAAATGCAGCTGTATTTGGTCGTAGTAGTTCGGTACAGCCAGTCGTATAGTTGGACCTATATGGTCCCTAGTTGATAAGCGCCAGCCTATTAGATCACATCGCCCACGACCAAGCCCACTCGGTCGCGCTATATAAGGCCTTTCTGGATCTGCGGACAGCATTCCGATGTGTTGTTACGTTGTGATACTTTGAAGATCATTTGTATCGTTTAACACCTTCCTGCGCTGTACACCACTTGTATTGCGTGGCGTAACGCGCTTGGAGCAGGCGCGAGAACTGAGCTGACGCAGTGGTCTTCGCTCTTCTCTTTACATTACGTTTATGCCTTGATAGATGAAAAGTACAATATTTCAGTGAATTGTCGGCGCATCTTCTGTGTAGAGAAATAAGCTCCAGTTTAGTGCCGCCTTCCGTAACGCTAACCCGATCTAATATATGAACGCCGCAATCAAAGAGTTAACAGTTGAACCTATTAACCACTTGGCTGGCCACTGACTTTTTAACCAATTTAAGGGATGAAGAGTTTTTTTTTTTTAAATTACGTTGTATTTTATTTTTTATATTTAATTAGAAATTTGCAGAAGTATCAAGTTCCGATGACAATGCAATATTTTAAAAAAAGAAAAATTAATTAATGATAGTTAAATAATAGTTAAAAAAATATTTTTTTAAGTATTATTTATTTTTCTTTTTTTTACGCCTTCATAAAAAATCCAACTAAAAAAGTATAAATAAGAAAAAAAAATGCGATGTAAAAAAAGCGTGGGGTGCTTTTTCAGTAATCTATTGAAACTAAGCATATATGATGCCAGGCTTTTTCAGTGATCTATTGATACCATGCACCCCACGCTGTTTTCACATTGTAATTTTTTTCTTATTTATACTTTTCTTAGTTGGATTTTTTTTATAAAAGCGTGTTTTTTATTTACTAATACCTTATAGACTAAGAGTAAAACAGCTGTGACATACGGACAGATGGATATGACGTAAGTAGTTAGTTATAAGGATTCGTATTCCTTACTACACCCTAAATATAGTCATGGAAAATTACAAAGAAAAAGTAACTCCGAATTCCAATTACGACGACGACACGCAAACGAGGGGGATTTTTTGCTCTTAGGCTTGGTTCCGGCCTGATGGTTATCTGTTTGCTCAAGTCTTTACTTAGAGGGGTCACACCAAATTGGTTTTCTACTAATAATTGTCATCAATGTTGAGAGGGGAACTCGAAAAGTGCTCTCCGAATACTGCAGCCGGCAACCGGCATCCGCCTGCCTTTGAAGATCTCTCGCTGATACCAAGCAATCCATTGGTGCGTGGATTAGCTAATCCGGTTACTTTTCGCAACTGGAGCGACCAAACGTAGGATAAAGTGCAAAGTTGACGATCACACCGATTGACGATTGCCTTCCTTTGACCGAGCTGCGAATACCCTGGCCAGGAGCGAAAACTAACCTGACGCAGTAGCAGTCGCTCTTCTCTTTCGGAGACCACGACTGTTTCGTGGCACATTTTTTTAATGTAGGGAGAGAACCAAAGGAGCATAATTGCTACCTGATATTAAATAGTCGTTGCACATGGACTCTGGCCCATGAAGTAACCTCAAACAGGAGGAAGTCCTAACTAAGATCGCACGTAATTGCGCTGCTACTCCTGCGGACTAAGAGGACTCAAAAGTCTGGTTTCAACTGAATTTAAGTATTTAATTTTTCGTCCAATTAAAACAAAAAACTTTTTATGCACCAAAGCCTTCCTCAGGAACCAATCTGTTGTTGAAAACTATGAGAAAATCCGTTCAGTACGTTTTGAGTTTACCATGAACAAAGAGACGCGACGGGGGACTTTGTTTTATAATATTTAGAGATCAATCCGATTTCATTTTGCGTTTAGCTCTAAAGTAAACACGGCAATACTTTTTGCAGCTTCAACGGAAAATTGAAGAGCCTGGCTTAAACAGATAAACCAATTACCAGCTTAGACAATGCAATTCTATACCGCGCGCGTCGAGCAAGGGAAACGATTTAAACAGTTTATTTTAAATATTAACTTGCTACTTAATAAAGGGTACTGTTGTACCCTGCACGCATTGCTACGTCACCAACGAAAATAACTTTGTAGCAAAGGCATTACACAAATATTCAAAAGTGCGAGAACTATAGTTCGACCGGGGAGGTGCCACCGCCGCCCTCATTACTTGTGTTTCGGTTGGAGAGGTGCGGTTGCCGGCTACACTTTGAAGCGAGACCACCATCTTAGTCTTCGAGAGTAGCAACGCATCTATGTTCTAATTCCGATAGGATTTCGATCGTGTTTGTGGTTGTACGTAAGTGATTGCTAAGTTCGTTTTCTACTTTTCTCCCATAAAAATAAAACAAGTTATTTGAGTCATTTTATTCTTTTTTGTTCATTTCGAAAAAAATATTTTAAATACATTGGAATGACAGTGGCGCCATCTGTCAAAAATTGGTCGTACGCCCTCAGAAACCTTCGTGGGCATGCAGAACAACTTTGCTAAAGATCATCACACGATCAAATGCATAGTTTACGATTCTATAAAACACATATAGACAAACATTATTTTTCTATATTAAGATAGATGTAGTAAACAAGCATTTCTAGACGTAGATCTAGCAACCGAGCATGCAATGTAACAATTTTATGTAAATCACAAATAATGCAAAGTTCAGTGCGTAATGGTGCAATTAATGTCGTGATGTGGAACCCAAAAAGAAAAACAAAGTTGACGTTGGGCAGATGTTACGATTATTTATTAGATTACTAATTATTGGACTGAATTATGAAGCAGATATTCCAGATGTGTCGTAGGCGGGATTAGTCATAATATTGCCTCTATTAGCATATTCCTTTTGTTTCGTAGACTGAAATCTAGGCGAGGTCGATGTGTTTGGTAATTCAGTTAAAATCTCGTTGTTGTGACTAATTGTAGGGATATTGTCGTTACTGCAATCTGACAGATTCCATCTTGTTGGAATAATCACGAAAGAGAATTATATGATATTTGATTGCCAATATTTCGCCTATGCAACTAATTCCAAATATAGGCAATCAAAAATGTTAATATAGTTAATCCTGAATACCCGGTACAATACTAAAAATCTATATTTAAGTTCTTGCCCTTAACATTAATTCAATTGCATGTATTATACATTGTCCCTATGTACACTCTAAGATTGTCCTCTATACTTGTTACTATCTGCTACCCAAAAGTTCGTCTGTTCGATTCGATCTGAAAGAGATCAATCTGAAAGAGATCAATAAAACAATAAGGCCACCTTTTGGTCATCACACGGATTTGTTTAGTTTTGCTTTCTGTTTTTGTGCTCGTTTTTGTTACAATAAAGCATGTTTGATTTGATTTGACCGTGGTTTAAAGAGAAAATCGATGTTAATCCACGTTCGGACGAATGCATATTTCATCGCATCGCTCGATAATTGAGGATGTCATTAACATTCGCATGTGACTTCATTACTTTAGCGAATCACTGCAGTTTTAATTAACTGATATGCATTTACGGAAGGAGAATATTTAATAGTAATGCATGACATAAATTGTATGAGACGAACCGTACCGTGCATTACAACTCATTACTGGTTCTATATTTAGACAAAATAGATTTACCAAGATTATATTATATGCAGCTAACTAGTATTAATTAATCTGCATTCATACATATGTATATATATTTCTATTATGAAAGAGTAAGAAACGGGCATACAGGCCAACAGAAACGTGATACACGTCTCCTACTTGAACTTGATCTGTCTAAACTCAAATTTAAAAAGAACAAATACATATGTTATGGCACATATAAAGAGAAACATGTAAAAACCGTTCATTATATCAAGCGGCATAAATACACATGTCTCGCTAAGTAGTGATTACGTATTTGTTCCGCTTGACTTTGAAACATTTGGCCCGTGGGGTCCGCATGCCAAAAAATTTTTCAAATAAATAGCACCACGTTTGATCGGCGCTACCGGTGACAAGAGGGCTGGTTCATATCTCGCGCAGAGAATTGCGATTGCTATCCAGCGCGAGTATGCAGCTAGTGTTCTTGAAACCATGCCGCATGGGCACGGACTCCCTTTTTTATTGTAATTAGTTTTAAGATTTTCATCGTTGTAAATATGAAAAAAAAAGTTGTACATAAAAAACTGTATATTTTCCACTTTTTTACATTTATTATTTCGTGTAGTTAGTTTGAAAATTTTGTATACTAATTATGTATTATCACCTAAAACATGTTTTAACAATATTACGCGCGATATTAAAAAGTTAGAATCGATCAAAAGTTTAAAAATCGTCTCCTGTAAAATCGAGGTTTTAAGACAGTGACTTACTGTCAGGTGGCCTGCAGGGTCATTTGCTACTTGCATTGCATAAAAGAAAATTAAAGGCATTATTAATTATAATCAAAATTTGATATCAACATCAATCGTGCCCTTAAACACAAGGTATCGTTAACAGCGTAGGCACCGCGGAGGCGGCAGGGCCATTACCAAATAAACACGTAGGTTTGATTCTCGACTGATGTCATCAGTGGATGTGGCGTCAATACTGGCAATAGGATTACCAGTAAATAAATATAAATTTAGAGAAATTCCACGGCCATTTTTATTAAATTGACGAAGCAAATTAACATGCGCTCCACGTGTTGGTAAATGGTTAGAGACAGACAGTATCTGCAACGAACTCCATCTTCTCGAATACCATGGCAGTTGTTGCAGCTTTTTATGGTAGAAGAGTAGCAAATGAGCGTGCAGGTAATGTTATATCGTCGTTGCACCTCATGGATATCCAATTGCAACCTTAAACAGAACTGGAAACCTAACTGAGGTAGATAGGTATGTTACTCCCGAGGGCGTAAACGGCAATCGCACCTACAAACGAAACACAAAAATTGTTTTCTTTTTGTCTATGTTATATATGCAATACCATTTTTAAGGCTGAAATTAAACACCAACTTCTGCGGATTACAATGTTTAAACTTATATCATCATGGAGTACATACATTTTCATACAGTCAATTGGCAATATTTCAAACCATTCCTCACGGCTAAGGACTAACTATCATGATCACATTACAATCAGGATTTTTGATCATCTTCCAATGTATGCAGATTACAGTCGATTCTACAGTAACCCTAAAACGCAATATTGTATGCCGTAAAACATTACTTGATTGGAGTTGGGGTTGCCGGCTACACTTTGAAGCGAAGCGACCATCTTAATAATCAGGAGTAACAACGTTCGAGCTCAAATAGGATTCAGTCGTGTTTGTGGTTGTACGTGAGTGTCTATGGGCTGCGATTCCTTAACATCAGGTGGTTTGCATGCTCGTTTGCGACTCCTCTCACTTAAAAAAAGTAATAAAATATCCTGGGTAAACCAAACTCCTGGCGTCACTAGTGGACGCGACGACGCATGGCGAAGACTACGGCAATTGAATTTATTGATCTTTTATGTCAACCTGATCGTATCAATGATATAGCGTTTATTTGATTGAATTCCTGCTCCAACTGAAGGTTAATAAATGTATAAATTATTGTTATTAAATGAAATGGAAATAACAAATGAACATGCAATCTATTTAAAGGTTAGGGACAACTGCTACGTATTCGCTGCTACAATAAAATATCGTGTCATATCACAATTTTATCAGAAATGAAGTTTAAGTTGGTTATTAAAGAAACCGATTATATCAACTGATACGGCAGAAAGGTCCTCGAGTGGAGACCATGTCTAGGCAAAAGAGAAACAGAGCGTCCTCCAACCAGGTGGACCGATGACCTCATAAGGATAGCGGATAGGACAGAGTGCACAGAACCGGTCAGAGTGGCGGCACCTGGAGGAGGCCTATGTCCAGCAGTGGACACGCAAAGGATGATGGACGTATGATGATGTGTACAAAAGCGTATTATAAAATAAATGATTACCCAAAAAAAAAACATATTATCTGAAATAACTCACGATGCGGTTACTCCATTAAATTATTATATCATTATACATAAATAACATCTTCCAAGATAAAAAATATGTGTTTTGAAGTTTCCATCGGATCCTCTTTTACCAAAACGAAACACCTTTACGAGTCTGTGGTAGTTCATTGACGTTCGCAAAGAGTTCTGTAAAGAATCTTTACTTTTTTATTTAAAAAAATTGGTCAATAAGCGTGCAAGCTATCTGTCTGTAGATGAGCTCTGTAGCGCATGGATGGACATCTAACTCCAACATCAAACAGGACTTAAGTCCTGACGTCGTGCACACATGTGTTACCAACAAACTTTACAAAGAATAGGAATTCCCCGTAATATCGATAACAGCTGCGATGACATTTACCAGGACTAAGAAACCGACTGGAGAATTTGGTGGCGGTGGTACCTCCCCCTTTAACTATACATACTCTAACATCTTTCAGAATCTAAGTAGACCTTTCCATGTGACAAACGATTAAATAAAAAATACAGAACTTTAGATAAAAAACAATTTGAATTCGAGTTATTCCGGATCTAAACAGTACCGCATACATTAGTATGCAATGATCGCTTAAAGTGCAACGATTTAGGTACGAAGCCTTGACCGTTCTTGAACCGATGCGACGCATATAGAAACCACTTCCAATTCCCCATTCATGAGGCAACAATCACATCATGACATCAGTGTGATGGGTTGCCATATCTCGAAGTAAATTAACTCCATCGAGAAAGTTTTCGCAACTTTTACGACTTAAAAATATGACGTTTCTTCTCGTGTGGTGTGAATTATTCATTCAGAACCGTTTTTTAAAGATGAAAAGCAATAAAACATTACAATTTAGTATTAATGAAAATAAATAAATAGGTTTTTGTGGTTTAACATATTACATATCACAAACCTATCAGAAAAGAAGTTTAAATTAGTTATTAAACAAACATTGTGTAAAAAGACGTATTAAAATTAAAAGCAATGATTATTTAAATGATAAATTCATATGGTCTGAAACGACTCCAGCTCCACTTGCTCCATTATTTTTTTTTTGTTTATTATTTGTAAATTACATATTTAAAGATGAAAAAGGTGTGCTTTGGAGTTTCTTTTGCCGACTCTTCTCCAAAACGAAACACTTTACGAGTCGGTGGTAGTTTATTGACGTTTAAAAAGAGTTCTGTAAAGAATCTACTTTGGATAAAAATATTTTGAATTTGATTTGATTTTAACACAAAATTTAACCAGTATTAGACTAAAAGATTACAAGGGTAAAACTATAAAAATCCGCTATCAAAATTAAATGGACAATTCTACATCTAACACCTATGACAGAAATATTCTAAGTATTTTTGTATTGCAAATATAAAATTCACAAATAACTAAAAATTTAACAGAAGTTCGGAAAATATTTATCACACTTTACTACATAACAAGTCCTCACAATTAACGTTTTTTAGTTGCCGATATTTCGTATCAGTTGCCGATATTTCGTATCAGTTGCGTGGGTCGTGGTCACGGCTAATCTGCATTGTCGATCCACATAGTTAAACAAGTAACAAACCAGCGTGCAGGCCACCTGATGGTAAGTATTTGCTTCAACCCAGTGACGGCGAAACTCTTTAGTTTAAAATCGTACATATTCCCTAATAAATAATAACTTTGGAACTTGTGACAGAGAGACCTATACTACCTATACTACTATATGGAGAGTAGTACAGCGGCACGTCGCATCACAAAGTAATAAATAATAAATAGCCTGGAGTCTCGAATGGAACGTGCAATACTATCAGGGATTGAATTTTCGTTTGAAATATCTATATCATAAAAGACGCCGGACCTAGCCAATTACTGTAAATTACTGTAAAGCTTTCTGACAATCATAATAGGCACAACAATGAAAATCTTGAAATTGATTATGATAAATGCCTAACCTAAACTAACTAACGGAAGTCCAAGTCCGTGAAGCGTAGTTCCAAGAACGCTAGACGCTTTCCCGCGTAGTTGAATAGCAATCACAATTCTCTGCGCGAGATATGAACCAGCTCGCCTGTCACAGGTGGCGTCGATCAAACGAGACCTATTGTTTGGGATTTTTTTTACAGTCAGACCCCACGGGCCAAAGGTTTCAAAGCTAAGGACAAACACGTAATCGCTAGTAAGTGGAACATATCTATGCCGCTTGGCTTCTTCTTTTATCAAAACGTTTTGCCCATTTCTGCCTCACATCAGAAATTGGTCTTTGCGGTGGTGCCTCCCCCGTCGAACCGTACAGGTTCTACCTTGAAAACTGGCTCCATTAGTCCATCGTGACCTCATGATTCGTTTATATCGTAATAATCTCATTTCTGACATTGAATAATGTGCACTCAAATTTGAATCCCAAATTGATTTAAATTTTAAACTAATATGCTCTACTTTATTGTCATAATGATTTAATGGACTAAGCTTTTGATTGTGGTCACGTTTTATGTCCGTTTTATTTATCTCTCTATAACTAAGTCCAAATTGGACCAATACGAAGAATAGGGTTTTTTATGTGAGAAGTTTAGCAAACGAGAATTTATGTTGCTGTTACTAAGGACTAAGATAGTCACCTCGCTTCAAAGTGAAGCCGGCAGCGCACCTCTTCAACCGAAACGCAAGTAATGCTTTACAACGGATTATAAGGGCGGCGGTGGTACCTCCCCGGTCGAATTATAGTTCTCCCACCTTTAAAATTTCTAGTAGATATGTTAACTGGGCGTGCCCGGCTGACATTACAGCTATTTTTAGGATAAAACCGTCATACGTTGATGACGTGGGTTTTATATTATAGTATCTCAGTTTGGACTTATTGACAAAGTTTCACCGGCAGTTTTTGTTAAGATAATTAAGTGTTATAAAACATCTGAAACAAGTTAAAAGGTTCTTACGTTATATATAAAGGTGGTAGAGCCGTTAGAGCTCGCCCGGGGCGGCACCACTACCACCTTCATAGCCCGCCGTAAAGCAACATGTTATTCAAGTATTGTGTTTCAGTTGGGGAGGTGTGTTTGCCGCATACACATTATAGGACTCGACTATCTAAGTCCTCAAGAGTAGGAATGCATCCGCGTCCATCCTTAAATAGAACTTCTGTTCTATTTGAAATTGGACGTGGTTGTCCATGGGTTCCAGTGACCACTTAACATCAAGTGGCCTGCATGCCCGTCTCTTACTCTTTCATTGCTTTTGATTGCTTTTGACTTTGATAATGGATAGAAGTATTGTTTGATAGACTCACCGATTAACCGTCGCAAAGTCAACGTACCTTGCTCCGTTTTGGGGCGAAACACGTGTTGGTACTACTATGCGTAATTGGTATATATTTTTAATCTCTTCACTTTTTCCTATCCGGGAGGGAAAGGTAGTCATAGTGCATGGTTTGAAATATATATATACCATTATACATTGTGGTGGCGGATTGTTGCGAAGTAGTTTTTAACAACAACTTAATAGCATGAATTTCCGCAAAGTAACGCTTGATACTATTAACTATATGATAGAAATATATTATATATCGACCGGGAGGTACTACTTTACAAAATAGAAAAGTTGCCCATTTATTTGTGATTATTCAACGCGATAGCTACTTAATCTACCTCATATTTTGTATAAGAGTGTCTGTACCACTGGACTCGTTATAGGTTATTTATTATCACGCTATATTATCTTGAAATTGAACAATGACCAAAAAAATGTTGTTTTGAAATTACACAGTTAAGATAACTGCCCTTTTAAGTGATACATTTCAAACTATGTATCGCCGTAGTGTATAAAAAGGGCATGTGAGCTTAAATATCGCAGACTCGCCGCAGATTGAGACTTAATTCATTTCAGAAATTAACGAGTATTATATTATATACCAATTTACATTTAGAAGTGACAAACCAGATTTTATTTCGAGAAATAATTAAGTACTGAGATATTTATTATTTTCTACAACTAACGTCGGTGATTACAAAAGTTATAATATATATATTGCATAAGTTGGTGGATAATTACAACAGAAATGGTTTGTTGTTGCATTTCAAATGCAGCTGGCTACAACAAAGACTACTCCATAAAATAAGGCAGAAATAGATGTAGTTATTCTGCCTCAAACTGCACATCCGTCTGCTACCTTTGTACTACGTTTACCTATAATTTAACGGCACTAAAGGTCAGAAATAGCCCTTCATACATCAACGCGAGTGGTGCTAAATCTGCGGACGGAAATACTACGCCGCAAATATCTTAGGATTGATAAGCCTGTTGGCTTATAATGCGCTGAAAACTTAATAGTCCACGAGTCAGGTACATATTTCGTGAATCATTTCATCTCGGGTAAGGTTACGATGTTCATATTATGCCATTTTTCCTTGTCATAATTAAATATTGTTTTGTGATGTGACAGTATTATTTTGACACGTATTATTTGAACATAATAAAATAATAATTTTTATGTGATTGGTTAAAATATTAAATTTAAAACAATAAATACTTTGTTATCTTTTATGATAATACGAGGATTTGTCACACTGGCCATAGAGAAGAGAGGTTTTTAGAAAAAAGTATAAAAAGCGCGGGAGTTGAAAAAAACAATGGCGATATATAACGAAATATGAAAACGATAATGAAGATGAAGGTTACCTTTTACGGGTAATATGTAAAATGCTTCATAGAGATGTATGCCTTGTAACACGTCAGCAGTGATTCCGTAGGTTCGGAATTAAAAAAAAACGCGCCAACGCTGTTTATTCCACCTACGCATTAGTTGGCTTGTTTACTCATTTGCCAAACTTGTCACATTTAAAAAAATCCTCAGAATTCTTTATCAACACCCCTCATGTAGGCATGTAGATATCCGCATATTGTGTTATTTCGTCATTACCTCATGATGATTTATTTCTAATACGCTCATAAAAAACGAGTTTACAAAAACATCTTAGATTCTTGCTATCATTAGGGTATAATTGCATGTTAAGCAAATAAAAATACGTTTATTTTGAAATTCCCACCCAGACGACTCAATTCTATTCATCCGTATATTTATCTCTGCAGAATAAAGCGAGGAGTTCTGTTAAGATCTCACGATAATAAATTTAATCCTTCAGAGCATTCGACTGATATGTTGGTGCTTACTGACATCGTATTTCTAGCCATCACCGGAGACGTTTCTAAAGCAGTTTGATGCATTAACAAGAGATCCTTTCATCCTTAGCATTAGCATATTTTTTTATTAAGGAATTCAAGAGAGGATATTAATGATTTTTTTATTTATAATAAAAGAGTGAGTGGTCGGAGTGTTCTTGTTCTTGTCAAGTGTTTAGTCCGGGTAGTGACCTCAAAGCTTTTCTTTGGACCCGGGCCATTGGATAGAGTCCTACTGTTCCCGGTGATGTGTTCCGCCATTTGATGGGGTTTGAAGATAGTATCCTGAACGAGTTTTATTTGGGTCTACCAGTTGATTTCCCGGTGGTCGGAGATGACCAAACCCAGTAGCTCCAGAGGGAAAGGGCGTCATAATATGATTGATAAGAGCAGACATCAAGCAGGGCAATTGGTAGTTTCAACAATAATCGACCGTTGCAACGCGTAGATATTCGTATTCAATCTCAAACAAGGCTGAATGTCTACCTGTGATTGCTCTATTTTTATCCTATTTATAAATATTTGAAAAAAAATGTAAAAACTTTAAGGTGAATAGAAATACATTTCTTAGCGCACACATATTTTATATAAAGAATCAATCTCCAAAATTTCCAGCTATATTCAATAATTTTGGTCGTACTTTGATTTCTGAGTCAGTCACCGTACTCTTTTATAGGTGGTAGAGCCGTTAGAGCTCGCCCGTGGCGGCACCCCCGCCCCCTTTATAACCCGCCGTAAAGCAACATGTCTTCATGTATTGTGTTTCGGTTGGGGAAGTGTGGTTGCCGGATACACATTTTTGGAGGCGACCATCTTAGTCCTCAAGAGTAGGAACGCATCCGCGTCCATCCTTAAATAGAACTTCTGTTTAATTTGAGATTGGACGTGGTTGTCCATGGGCTGCAGTGACTACTTAACCTCAGGTGGCCTGCATTCCAGTTTCTTACACTTTCGCGATAAAAAAAAATGTATATAGAATTATATTAAAACTACATATTCACGCATAAGTACACGTTTATCTCTAGTGTGATGTTTTAGCAAGTTGTAATATCATCGTTCACTTCATTATTTTGAAAATATTTTTTCGGTACGAATAGGCTTAATTATATACATTTCATATGTAACATTTGATTGAGGCGCTAATACATATGTTAATTACATAGAGTCAGTCAGCATTGCGGGAGGTGGCACTTATGTATTCTTCAAATTGAAGATGCACCGAAATTGAACTGAAGTATTGTACCGTATATCATCTATGGATACACAGACGTAATGTCCGTCCGCAGTCTTGTAGCGCCGACGTAAACACGGCATTTGTATTAGAGTGTACAAACTGCAAGCGCGGTGCGCCACGTAATACACAGCAGGGTTGTACCCCGCAGAGAAACTGTTAAAAGATTTATGTTGGGCCCTGACTATTATTAGAGTGAAGTTTTAAGAGTAATCCCTGTGAACTAATTATTTTGTCATTAGCCTTGAACATCTGTCTCGTGTTTCGTCCCACGCATTTCCCGCTTAGACCACCCGTCGATTGAAACTATTTTCAATCATAGTGTACAACCTATTTTCTTAGCCTTTTGACATCTTTACGTAATTTCAAACGTTGGGAAAATGTAATGTCATAGATGGATTTCTATATGAATTAGGGAGTTCGGGGTTCGAATTGGGATTCGCCGTTTATCAATTGAGAAAAAAATTAAAGCACTCAATTCTCAATCCTCAATCTTACCTTGCTAAATCCGAGTAAATAGGTATATCTAGAACATGATTTTGGAGATGCAATTTGATCAGATATCGATCCTCAATCCTTAGTTTGCTCCTAATAAATGGGTATATCGTGAATATAATTTTGAAGATGCAATTTGATCAGACATCAGGCAATCCTGGGTCAGTAGCCGACAGGATGTGATTAAAATAGTTTCAACAGTAACAATGAGACAGCCGTTGTAACGTTATAAATGTTCAACAGAATCGTTTGCACTAAAATTGTAGGACGTTGTGGTCAATATTTTAGAATTCTTAATATAATAACGTCACCATTAACTATTTAATGCCATTTAAATCTATACATATAACAGGAATGGAAGACTCATGTGCAATCGCAAATATTTGCAAAAACATCCTTCGGTGGACTCAGAATAAGTAATAATTGATATTATATAATTATTAAACTTTTGTCTGTCTGTATACATGTTTGAAATAGTCAAACCAAGACTACTGAACAGTATTCTGACAATCAATTCTGACAGAAAAGAGATATCACAAAGAAAGTCAGAAGTAGAAAGTTACAAACACATATTCTAATAATTTCTGTATTTAATCCTAAACCGACTATTAAAATTTTGCAAAGTTTATTACAGATAAGGTACTTAGTAGGTACAGGTCCCAGACGCCTTACCGAAAAGAATTATCCGGTGAGGCGTTGCTTTTTAAACGCCGGCGCAAAAAGTTAGTAAGATTAAATTCGAGATAAATGTTTCATTTAAAAGCTGTGCCGCTTACCTACGTTTGATGGTGAGCCGTTATAAACATTAACAACTGTAAATAGAGGATTATAATCATATAATGTGTTGTTTATGAGAAGAGAAGCAAACGAGCATGCAAACCACCTAATGTTAAGTAGTCGCAGCCCATGCACATCCACGTACAACCACAAATACGACTGAAATCCTATCTGAGCTCGAACGTGATACGTTAGTACTCCTAAGATGATCGCTTCGTTTAAAAGAGTAGCCGGCAACCGCACCTCTCCAACCGAAACGCAAGTAACGTTTTATGGCGGATTATGAGGGCGACGGTGGTACCTCCCCGATCGAAATACAGTTCTCCCACCGTTTAAAAAAAACATATATCGTTTTTAACAACAATGTAATATATAATTATTACATTGTTGTTAAAAACGACTTTGCCACTATCCATCACCACATTGAATAATCTAATAACTTTAAATGAGCAATTCTTGTATATATACTACTCAAAACAAAATAGGGCCCACCACGTTTTTTTGCATTTATTTCAAAATACTTACAATTATTCCGTTTTTCTGATTAGATATGGTTGAAGTAGGGATTCATACACTATGTGACCTTAACAAAT